>QPMI01000338.1:0-54258 GCA_004431415.1 Cyanophora paradoxa | reverse complement strand
GCGTCAGATCAAATCTCTGCCGCCCGGGGGGGAAGAGGGGGGGGGAAGAGGGGGGTACCTCGTCCATGTACTTCCAGAAGTTCTCGTTGAGGTCGAGGACGACGGGGAAGATGCGCGCCGAGGTGCGGTTCGTCTCGACGATCACCTCGCGGTCGTAGCTGCGCGCGTCGATGCCGATCGCCTCGTAGAACTCGCGCCGCTGCCCTGCGGCGGGAGTGAGCGGGAGGAGGGTACGGGATGCGCGCGGGAGGGGGGTACGGGCGCACAGTCGTTGAGGTACATGGTGGCGAAGACGGAGAGGAGGAAGAAGCGGCACCAGAGGCGCGCCTGGACGCCGTTCAGCCACTGCGCGTTCGAGCGGAGCGGAGCGCGGCGTCAGCGGCGGGCGCAGCAGCGGAGAGCGAGCGCGGCGGCGGGGCGCGGGGCTGCGGGGCGGCGGGTGGGGACCTGGGGGTTGGAGCGGAGGAGGGCGTCGAGGAAGTCGCCGTGGCGGTTCTCGTCCTGGCACCACTCCTCGAAGTACTTGAAGATCGGGTACACCTGCGCGGCAGCGGGCGCGGGCGGGGCGCGCGTCAGCGGCCGCCCGCGCGCGTGCGGGGGCTGCGAGCCGGCCGGCGCGCGGGCTCCCTGCGCACCATGCACTCAGGGTTCGCCTGCATGTGCTGCGCACGCGGAAGCGGCGTCTCAGGCGGTGCGCGGGCGGGTGCGGGCGGAGGCAGCTCAAGCGCGGCGGCGGACCCGCATGATCTTGATGTAGCGCCAGTAGCCGATCTTCTCGGAGAGGTAGGTGGCGTAGAGGATGAACTTGGGCTCGAAGTACGTGTACTGCGCGCCCGAGGCGTCAGAGGCGAAGCACGCGTGCACGTGCGGGGCGGGCGGACGGAGCGGTTCTTCGTCAGGAAGCCGAGGTCGAGCTGGAGGTTGAAGTCCGACAGCGCCTTATTAATGAACCCCGCGTGGCGGGCCTCGTCGCGCGCCATCAGCTCCATCGACTCCGCGAGCACGGGGTTCTTGTGCTTGATCCGCCGCGCGATCTCCTTGTACAGCAGGAACCCCGAGAACTCCGCCGTGCACGACCGCTCCAGGAACTCGATGAACACGCGGCCTGCCGCACGCGTCGGCCCCTGCGGCGGCGGCGCGGCGGCGGCGGCGGCGGCGCACGGGTGTCGCCCTTGATGTCATCCCAGTCCTTCGACGAGAACGACTCATCGCGGACGAAGTGGTCACGGTTGTAGTCGTTCTTGAACTCCTGGTTGATCGCCTCAATCTCCTCGAGGTTGAACGAGATGTCCAGCTGCGGCGGCATGCTCAAATCACGTTCGAAGCGCAGCGATGAGAGGCAAGCGGAATAGGATAGACTCACGTTCTCAAGCGCGTCGAAGTCCGTGGTGTAGAAGCGGGGGGTCAGGATGCTCTCCGCGGCTGCGGATGGGCAGATATTAGCGTCGGCACGCCCACATGATTGCGTGGCCGCCCCGGCGGGGGACCCTTGCACTGCATCAAATCGCACGTGCACGAAGATCTTATCTTATGGCGGCACGAGACGCCCCGGACGCGCGCGGGCGGGGGAGCGAGTGCGCCGCGTGCCGTGGCCGTTAAGGAGGCAAACTGGCACAGCTGGCCGACAGCGCGCGCTGCTGTCTTTGAAAAAGGGGACATCCGATGAATCTAGATGGGATTTGATCGATGCCGCCGAGGCATCGCGCACCCGGCTTCTTGACGCCATCACGGAGCACCTCGAACTTGGGCTCCTTCTGGGGCGGGACAGCGACGGCGTTCACCTCGAACGCGCGCGAACGAGTCTGGCGGGCTGCCTTCGCTGCAGGCCGAGAGGTTCCGAAGAACGACGAACGGGCCGGCTGCAGCTGGGCCGCAGTGCTGGGACGAGCCCCGCCGACGATGGGGATGGGGGAGGCGAAGCAGCTCATTGCTGTAGTCGTCCCGAGGTCGAGTAGCCCTGCAAACTGAAGGGCGGAGGCCTTGACGTCCACCTAACTGGGGGGTACAGGGCGATCCCAGAATCGACGGTCAGATATTCCGGCTCGGCGGCCACGCCAGCACTTGTCGGGCACGTCAGTTCGAAGCCCAGCAGCTAGCTAGCACCATGGCCTCTCCCGCCTTCGCGACCCTCGCGGCTCTGCCCCGCGCGGGCTCCGCCGCTCCCGTCACCGCGTCCAGCGCGGCTCCGGTTCGTTCTCCCGAACCGCCTTGCGCGATTCTATCCTCCTCGCCTGCCCTGAAGCGAACGTCCCCAGGCTCAGCCCCTCAACGCTCGCATCTCGTCGAAGCCCGCCCGCTTCGCCGCGGCGGCGTCTTCCTCGGGTTCGTCAGATTTCGTCAGATATCGCGTACGCGATGCGTGGAGCGTCCTCGGCTCACGTACGCGCCTCGCAGAGTTCGTTGGTGCCCGCGTTCGTGGCGCTCGGGCCAAGCGGGTTGTCGCCCCGTCCTTCGGTGTTCGCGCGGTTGCCGCCGCGGACACCAAGTTCAAGAGTGGCCGCACCGAAATCACTCGTACGCGCTTCTCTTCTTCGCTTCGGCCATCCGCGCGGCCGCCCGCGGCTCCGTGACTCACTGCTCGCGTCTTCGCCCACAGAGGTCGGCAAGGAGCGCCCGGCGGACCACCCCTGCAACGAGGACCCGCTCAAGCGCAAGGCCGAGCTCCTCTATCTCTCGTGCGTACGCGTGCGCGCGAGCAGCCGCAGCCGCGCGCGAGACTTAGCCGCCGGCCCGCCCGCGCCCGCAGGATGCAGCACAACATCGTGTCCGCGTTCGAGGAGATCGACGGCTCCGGCGACTTCCGCGTTGACGCGTGGGACCGCAAGACCGGCGGCGGCGGCGTGACGATGGTCAAGCAGGGCGGCAACGTGCGCGCCCGCCCGCCCGCCCCGCCCCGCCCCGCCCGCGCCGACGCGCGGGCCGCGCGCGGGGACAGGTGTTCGAGAAGAGCGGCGTGGCGGTCTCGTGCGTGCACGGCAGCTTCGGCCCGGAGGCCTTCGTGCAGGCGGCGCAGTCCGTCCGCATGCCGGGCACCGGCGCCCCCGTCGAGAGGCCCTCGGGCGAGGTCCCCTTCTTCGCCTGCGGCGTTAGCTCCGTCAACGTGCGCCCACGCCCGCGCCCGCCCGCCCGCGCGCTCGCGCCCTCCCTCCGCGCGGCTGAAGGCGCGGGGGCCGCAGCACCCGTGGAACCCGCACGCGCCGACGATGCACTTCAACTATCGCTACTTCGAGATCGGCGGCAAGGACGGCGTGCCCAAGATCTGGTGCGTCGGCTCCGCGCTGCCGCCGCCGCCGCCGGCCCTCTGTCGGGTCGAGCTGACGGGGCGGGGCGGGGCGCGCGCAGGTGGTACGGCGGCGGCGCGGACCTGACGCCCTCGTACCTGTACGAGGAGGACGCGATCCACTTCCACCAGGTGCACAAGGACGCCTGCGACAAGCACGACAAGGCGCTGTACCCCAAGTACAAGAAGTGGTGCGACGAGTACTTCCTCATCAAGCACCGCGGCGAGACCCGCGGCGTCGGCGGCATCTTCTTCGATGACTGTGCGCCCGTACCCCCCCCCCCAACCCTCCCGTACCCCCGTCCTACCGTATCCCCTCCCGCCCTACGTTCCTCCCCTCCCCCGCCCTACCGTATTCCCCCCCCCCCCCCAAGTCACACGCGCTCCCGTACCCCCCGCTGAGCCTCGTGGGCGCAGGGAACGACCGGGACCAGGAGGCGATCATGGCCTTCCAGAAGGACTGCGCCGACGCGCTGATCCCGGCCTACATCCCCCTCGTCGAGAAGCGGAAGGACCAGCCCTTCACGGAGGCGGAGAAGGAGTGGCAGCAGATCCGGCGCGGGCGCTACGTCGAGTACAACCTTGTGTACGACCGCGGCACGCAGTTCGGCCTCCGCACCGGCGGCCGCACCGAGTCGATCCTGATGTCCATGCCCCTCACCGCCCGGTGGGAGTACGACCACGAGCCGGCGGCCGGCTCGCGCGAGGCGGAGCTGCTCAAGGTCACCCGTACCCCGCGCGACTGGCTCAACATCGGCGCGTAGGCCGCCGCAGTCTAGCTTGCCTTGGCTCGGCTCCTCCTCCTTCTCTTCTTCTCCTTCTCCCCTCCCCCGGCCCTGTGCAGCCCCGGCCGTCCGCTCCCGTTCGTCGTCGTTTGTTCGCTTCGTTCGAAGCTTGCTCGCTCGCCGCGCCCGGCCGCTCAGTCAGAGTTAAGGTAGGACACATTGGACCGCATTCGAATTCCGTTTCGTTTCAGTGCAGAGGCAGTTTAGGCATGTGTAGACTGGGAGACAATTTGAACCATGTATTATCTTTGCCCGCGGCCGGGATCCATTCGAAATTCGGCCGGGATATAGAACTACGCGCGCGCAATCGATGACCCTGACGATGTCTCGCGCGACGGGAAACTATCCCATGTGCGACTCGTGCAAGCTTGAAAGCCGCCGCCGGCGTGCACGTGCACGTGGCCGCCGCCGCTTCCGACTCGGCGAGCTTCGATCGGAAGGAGATTTAAGCTAGCTAGCTAGGCCTGCGCTGCGCATGCGCCTTATCAGGGCCGTATCATAGTATGTGCACGTGTGGCGGCCCTGGCGGGAGGGCGCCGCAGGCCTGCGCGGGCCCCAACTTGCCCCAACTTGGCAAGAACGCTGCCGCAGTGCCGCTGCAGCCTGCAGCCGCCTAGGCATACCACCCGCTGAGCTGCAGGCCATAGGTAGGGCGCCTCGCCGAGTCGCCGCGGCCGTGTCAGTGGTGTGACCGCCTTCGCCGGGCCGGCGCCGACGTCGATCGTCGACGCTGTACGCGTGACGACCGCGGCCGCCCGGCGGCCCCGGCCCCGCTTCATGAACCTAAATTTAAACCGGGTACTACGGTAGCCGCCGCTAAGCCGCGGGCCCGGGCCCGCGCCGCGGGCCGCGGGCCGCCGGGGCGCCGCGGGCCGCGGGCCGTTCGTTCCTTGTTCGTTCCTAATTATAAGAGGCTACCGGTCACCGGGTAGGAATCCTGACTTAAGAACAGTAGTTAAGGCTACTAGTACGCACCAGCCTAGTAGTACTGTACATCATCATCATAGTACATGTATCATCCGATGATCATGGCATAGACTTCATAGTATACCAGTAAGTTGCGAAACTTGCGATTCCAATTGCAATCTCCAGATTCTTGCGAAACTAGTACTTCCTGGCAAAGTTCCTGCTGCTGAATCCTGCATCAGGCTGCATGCAGCATCATGCCAGCATGCTGCTGCATTGCTGCATCAGCCTGCATGTCACAGTGTCGTCGTGATGTCGACCGTTGAATCTGCATAAAAAAAACTCAAAGTAAGTTCATCCGTCCCCGTCACCCCGTGACGGGCCGGTGACGCCGCCGTCACGGCGTACGCGTCGGCCGCCGTCGACGTCACGCCGGCATCTCTCCGATCCCGGGCCGTCGAGTCTCCGAATCCGTCTGGCCGGCAGTGGCCGCCTCCGTCTGCCCTCCGATCATCTGATGCGCCCTTGCCTTACCTCAGCGGCTCCATGCCGCCTCAGCCGGCCTGAAGGCTGGCGCCCGCGGCCGGAGCCTCGGAGGGGGCAGCTGCAGCCTGCAGGCTGCAGCCTGCACAGTGCACTGCCATGGCTGGCGGCGCAGCCCGGTGCGCAGCCGCGGGTCGCGCACTGCGGCACGGTACGGTGACGGCGCCGATGCTATAGCTAGCCTATAGCTAGCTTCCACTTACGCATGCGCAGCAGAAGAGTTTCGCTAGGATCATCAAAACGCGTTTGCAAATTGGCCGGCCGGCCGCGGCGGTCGACGAGCGGCTACAGGCTACAGCGCTAGCTAGCGCTTCGGCGCCCTCGCATCTGGACTCTCGATTCTGAAGGCCATATATTTAACCCTCAGCTGCAGCTGTCTCCTGCTGCTCCCTGTGCTCTGCACGCGGGGGCTCCGTCATGGCGCGCCCGAAGAGAGGAGGCGGGGACGGAAGCTCGGCCCACGGCGGCTCGCAGGCGAGCTCCTGGGCCTCGACCCGCGGGGAGGCCGCCGGCGCCGCCGGCGAGGTCCGCGTCGCTCTGGAGTCCGTCCGCACGACCGTCTTCGGAATCGCGCTGGTGCGCGCGCGTACGTATACGCGTGCTGGAGACCTAGACCTGGGCCTTCCCGCTCACTGACGCCCCGCGCCGGTCAACTTGGTAAGGTCGCCATCAAAGTGCGTGATCTGGAATTCGAAGCCGGACTCTGGCTATATGCGAGGGCCCGGGGGCGCCGGCCTCGTCTCTGGATCCTGCATAGAAAGGCTTTATTATAATGACTAAGTTAGCTATATTAACCTTAAGCTTATAACAAGGGCCTCGCCCGCGGCTTCGGCCAGCGGCCAAGTCGCCCGTGGCCGGACCGTTGACGTTCGGCTTCGGCAGGACACGAGCCGGTCGAAGCGGTGGCAGGTCTTCGACCTCGCGGTCCAGGCCTTCTTCACGCTCCTCATGCCCCTGGCCATGATGTGCGCGCGGCCCCGGCCTGCCGATAGGCCTGGCCGCAAGGCCTCCGGTCGGTTCTTGATCCGAAGCCGATCAGGTTCTGGGGCCTGCCGGGAGTGAACGGCGACCCGGTTCCGTGGGGGGGGCCCTTCACGGTCTGCGTAATCCCGGCCCGGCCCAGCCTGGCAGGCCTGCGCTGACCGTCTTCCAGGGCTTGGGGCAGTTCTTTCACGACTGGTTCCGATTCGACGGGCAGTGGTGGACCTGGGGTCGGTGCGCTCTAGATCTCGACGCGACCCGCCGCGCCCTCTTTGAATAAGAACTCAAATTTAAAGAGGCGGGTCGCGCCGAGACTTTAAATGAGAACAAGGGCGTCGTATATTCTTGACGACGCCCTCGCGGCAGCTTCATGATCCTCTGGGGCTGCGTCGTCGCCGCCGTCTGGGTCGCCGTCGTCGACGCCGCCTACGTTGGGTACGGCAGTTCCGCTTCGAATTCGCCGCCCCACTGCGTGCAATTATGACATTACACGCGGGTGCGCGCGCGCAGATACGCCTTCGCGACACACAGGTCCGACGGCTCCGTCCGGATCCCCCACCGGCTTTAAATTGGGCGCATGCATCTGAGCGCTGCGCCGTTAACGTTCGGATCCGCCCGCTCGCAGCTTTCGGTTCAAGTTCCCCCTGACCTACCTTCGAATGTTCGCACACGTTTTTCCAAACGCACTGTGCGCGGCATTCATGATCAGTGCTCGAGAATACTGCACTCCCCCACTCGCCGCTGACCTGTTTTCTTGGCGTCTAGATACATCCCTTTCTGTGCGTCGACGTCATTGCTCTTTCCTTTGAGCGTTTTCTCGAACGCCTGCGGCCGCGGCTGACGCTCAGTTCCAGTGGTGGTGCTGCTGGAGCCGTTCGATTGTAGGTCCCCCAGCGCGGGGACGACGCCGCATTACAGGTCCAGGCCCCAAACCCCTCGTCCCAGCCGCGGCTACCGCCCCCCCCCCCCCCCCCCCCCCCCTCTCACCCACCAATCCTTAACCCCCCTCCCCCCGGCCCCTCCCTCCCCCCCCCCCCCCCCAGCCTGTAATGCCGCAGTGACTCTAGATCTTCAGCTGACTCTTTCATTCCGTTCGGCAGCTTTCCGAGCGAGGTCATGTGCTGGGACGGGTGCGCCCGGCCATTTGCATGGCCCCTCCTTATCAGCTGCAAATCAAGCAACAAAACTCAACTCCCGCGCGCGGAATTTGACTTCGAATTCGCTGAGATCGGCGCCGGCGCGCAGGTACCACGTCGGCATCCTCGCGATCACGTCGGCGACCCTGTTCGCCTTCCTCGTCCTCAGCTACTGCTACGCGTGCGCCCGCCTGTTTAATTTCTGAATGTATAGACGTCGGATTCGAATTCGAAGCTGGTCTTATCTTTCTGTTCAACCTGCTGCACGCAACGCTAACGTTACCGCTGGTGCCCTCCGCAGGCTTTTCTTCTACGAAAGGTGCCGAATGGACGCCTTAACTTGTCTAGATCTCTAGGTGACAAGCTGCTGATCACGAGCCGCGTCGTGCAGCGACCCGTACGACAAGAACACCATGGCCGGGCGCTGCCAGTCCCGCAGCGAGCTGGTGCCCGCGCTCGACCGCCTTAGCACGCATATTGGAGCGGCGAACTGATCATGAACGCGACCTCATCGAGCGTTAGCGTTAATTTCGTAGCCATGGCTGACATGGCGATTCGCTCGGTGCGCGCAGGGCAACTTGACGGCTCAGTTCATCGTCCAGAACATCCTCTGCTACACGGACATCAACCAGGTGCGCGTGCCGTTTCCGGGCTGATATAATTATAAATACTTCTGTCGTTTCGATTAGACTTCTTCTCTATTCACGCCTTCGGCCTGAATTTGACTGATGTGTGTTGGCAGACGATGACGGGTCTGCTGGCGATCGGCGCGGTTGCCATCGCCCTCTGGACCGTCGTCGCCTTCTACCCTTTCTACCGGTGCTTGGATCTCTCGCGCGATTGCAATCGATGTCGCCATCGCCGTCGTCGACTGACAGCACCGACCGTTCTGTTTGGAACTTCGAAGGCTCTGGATGAACCAGCTGCGGATCGCGTTGTACTGCTCCTTCCTATGGATCGTCTTCTTCATGGCGAGCCGATCGTATTCGTGAATTCCGTGTTCGTGTAAGCTAATGCTTTAAAAATTTCGCAGTTCCTGGAGGGCGAGTTCCACCACGCAATGAAGGAGACAAGCAGCCCCGGGCTCTTCTACGGCGCCCTTATCGCCGGGATTCTCCCCGCGGGGGCCCTCGGGTACTGGTGGGCCGGGCGCCACTACCACCGCCGCCTCTGCACGGGCCGCGCGTACGGACTCTCGATGGAGCGCGCCTGGCATGTCGAGGTATTCTAAAAGCGATTCCTCGAAATGTTCGGCGCTCTCTCATTCCGGCGCGATGTGCGCGCAGGTGGCGACGCGGTTTCTGCTCGAGGACCAGAGCCCGCGGGCGCTGGACATGGCGGAGCAGATCTTCCAGCGGGGCCTGCAGCGCTTCCCCTACTCCGCCGCCGTCCGCATCTCCTACGGGGCCTTCCTCCTGTCCTTCAACGAGAACAAGCACCTCGGTCCGGCCTTCTTCATCTGATCGGGAAGCCGTTTTGCGTTCATTCTCACGCGCGCACGCAGGCAACTTCTGGTTCAACGAAGCTCTCAAGTTCGATCCCTTCTTGGTACGCCCGACCGTCCATTCCAGCTTCATTCCGAGCCGGCGACGCGCTCTACGTTTAGATCTAATATTCACGTTTGCTGCAGGACATGCACTTCCGGATCTTCCGGGCGGACCAGGACCGCCTCCAGGAGACGCAGTCGCTCTCCTCCGCGAAGCACGGCGGCGACTCCAGCGAGTGCGAATTCGAAGAAACTTTGTTGGGAGCTGAGATAATTAAGAGCTGTCTGCCGCTGTTGCTCCTTTTTACAGATCCGCCGCGCAGGAGCCTGATCATGCACCTCGAGTTCCAGAAGAACATGTCGGGCGCCAAGCGCTTCCACAAGCACAGCGTCCGCGCCTTCCGCAAGTCCGCCCCAATTCGCAATCCAAATACCGACCGAAGTTACACAAACCTGACACCTGCTCTGCGCGCGCGCCTGTAGGTTCTGGTCGCTGCTGCTCTCCGAGGACGTGACGCTCGCCCGCCTCGAGGAGGCAGTCGCCCGAATCGACCACAACGAGACCCGCGCCCAGGCCCGCGCTTTCTCCGCGAATATCAATCTAGGAAATCGTTAAGTTTTCGTTCGTTTGGCTTGCGATTATATTGACTTCAGGAGCAGGCGCACTACCAGGCGCTCATCGCGCAGCACCCGAACAACCCGCGGTAAAACTCTGGATTAATTCGTTTCTCCCTTCCCTTCTTCGGTCTAAGACGCCGCTCTATCTGCAGCATCCTGCGGTCCTACGGTACTGTCTCATCTCTGCAATCAGAAGCTCCCACGATCGATATCGGCCCCGCCAATCCGGCCCTCCCTTTCGCAGGTAAGTTCCACGAGGAGGTCTTGAGGGACGAGGCAGCCGCCGCAGACCTCTACGACGCCGCCGGTTCGAGAAACATTGTTAAGCTGTACATAAAAAGCTGTGTTGTTATTTACTCTTGCTTTCGAACTCAGACGAGTTTGAAGAGACAATCACGGCACAGCAGAAGGGCCAGTCGAAACTCCTCGATGTGCGTCTATTTAATTGGATTTGCGGATCCGCTGTGGCTGTTCTGATGCGGAATGCATATGGACCGGCAGCAAGAGGCGATGGACTCGGATGGGGAGGACGTCGACGGGGCGAGCGGCTGGGACGCGGGCGCCGCGACCGCGCGCTCGGGGGCCGGGGATGCCTCGCAGCCTCCGACCGACGCAGCCGGTGCGAGCTCGAGCGGCTGAGCCTCGGAGCTGCCGCTTATGAACAGAAATGAAACAATCAATGGAATCATTAATACATCATTTTAAACGGTTATAAGTCTATTATCAACAAAAACATTTTTATATGCCCTGCGCGCGCGTTCGACCGGCCTCTCCCCGGCGCAGTCCCCTCGCCTCTGCTGCTGGCAAAGAGCAGCAGCATGACTTCGACTTCGAAAAAAGGCGCGGCGCTGAGAATACATGCCGTTCTTCGAGTTCGCTACCTTTGATATTTGACTTATAATTTGTCGCAGCGGTGGCCATCGCGATCCCGGGCGCCCTGCAAGGCTCAGGCTCGGGCTCGGGCCACGCCAAGCCAGCCGCTGTGAGCTCGAAAAATTGATTCTGTTCGAGTCGATCCGGTTCTTCCGCTGACTCGGCGGCTTTGCTGCTTACTTGCAGCGGTCGATATCTTTCGGTAGCTCCTTCACTGCCGCCAGAATCGCAGCCGGTGCGATGCTTCCTTTTGTTCGGATTCAAGCTGAAGCTCCCCGTTCCACTTCAAGCCCGCCAACGCGAGTCCCGCTTGCGCCGCAGCCAACGCCGTCGATGTACCCGCTGCCGCGCCGGCTTCCTCCGATCGCGGCCGCGAGAGCGAGCATACAGCACTTCCGGGGCCGGTCGTCCTTGCGGACGTCGCGGGCCTAGACCCGAATTCGAATGTGCATGACCCGGCATCCGGCTCGCCCGTCGCGGCGATTGGAATCGCACCCGCGGCGAGTGGCTTCGAGCACACGTTCGCCCCCCGCCGCTCTTCCGTCGGCCGCGCGAGCATTAAGGCAAGCAAACACCTGTCTCGGAGATGGCATTGGCTGCCGAGATAGCCCTGTATTCATATCTTTCTTGTATTATTACAGCGCTCTGAGTCCTCGCGATCGTGTGCAGATGATAGAGGCATCCATCGTCGTTGACGAAGCCCTGGAGATCGCCGAGGCAGATTGGCAGGTGACAACGTTTTCATCAAATCAAATCCCCTGGCAATTTGGATCTCAAGCAATTTAAATCGAACGGCGGCGCGTGCGCGTGCACAGGCGTCGGCCGTGCTCGGGGTCAGCGAGGAGAAGCTGAAGGGGATGTCGCTGGCCGACTTCCTGCCCTCGTTCGCCCTCGAGCTGGCCGCCGAGGGCCAGGGCCGCAGCATGCACGTCGTCGTTCGGGTCCGTCCCAACCGTCTAGAGATTTTAAAATGCGGTCTAACGGGCACACGCGCGTGGGCGTGCAGAACGCGGCCTCGCCGGTCGAGGCGCTCGTCGCATTCACGAGGACGCCTCGCTCCGACAGGACCACCGGCGCCGGCAGCAACGTCAACCGCGTCGAAGCCGGCGCCGCAGCCGCAGCCGCCTCGAGCTTCTACCGCGTGACGATCACGTCTATGCTGCCGCTGCAATCGGAAGCGGAGCTCGCGCAGCCGGCGCCGTCGCCAGATGCCGCAGGCGCAGACGCAGGCGCGGACACAGGCGCATCGACGGCAGTCTCGCCTTCCGAGTTCGGCGCTGCCTACAGCGTGCCGGCGGCCATCCCGGAGGAGAGCGCTCGCGACGTCGACAGCGATCGCGAACACGAGCCGGAGAGGAAGGCGTGGGCAACGGCCAAGCGCGCGTTCTCCATGGCCAAGAGCGCCTCGGTCAACAAGGCGTCGGCCTGGCTCGAGGCAAACGATCGCGAGCAGCCGCCGCGGCCGGCGGCGCGCGGCGGGGACGACGAAGGAAAGCCGCGGCCACACGGCCAGCTGAGCCTCGCCGGGCCCGGCCGCAAGAAGAGCGTGCAACTGGACAAGGCGTTCGTCGCCCCCGCCAAGACAAAGGCAAAGGACACGGGCTCTTTGGCAAGCGCTAGCAGCGCCCGGGCGGCGTCGGAGGACGAGGAGGGCGGCGCCAGCGCCGCGGCCGGTTTCAAGTCGAGCGGCCCGCGCAGCGGCCAAAGGCATGGCAGCATTCAGGGCCGCCTCGGCAGCCGGGGCCGCCACAGCTTTGACGACGGCGTCTTAGGAGATCACGAAGACGATAAGCGCTCGGACGGCGGCACTGCGAAAGCGGCCAAGTTCGTCCGCAAGCTGTGCGCGGTTTTCGCATCAATCGTTTCCAAATTTCGCGTTGCGGTTTGATCGCTGATGCCATTGATATCGATATTCCCAGGGACCGGCTGAAGCGCCGCGTGGCGGCCAACGCGGGCGAGAACGCGTCGATCCAGCGCATGCAGCTCACGATCCGCGTCGTCGTCGTCGTCCTCGTCGCCATGGCGCGCTAATTAAATTAAAGAATCATTTGAAATCGAAGCCGCGGCCTAGTTGAACTTGTCGAGCAGGCGGTCGCGTGCTACGTCGCTATGGACAGCCTCCTGCACGTGTACGAGAAGGGCGTCACCCGCGTCGGCCTCTCCGGCTCCCGCCGCTTCCTCTCCGTCAGCATCGCCTTCTACGGGCGCATGTTCTCCATCGCCGGCCTGCCCGCCTTCGATCCCGACGGCACGCTCGAGGAGCGCGCCAGAGCCGCCATCCACAAGTACGTCGACGCCCTCGAGGTCCGCTTTCAGTACTTCTCTCAAACGTTTGATTTACCCAATCTCACATACACACATATTCGGCGTCTCAGAAAAACCACCTGGAGCTGGGCGACGTGAACACAGGCGACCTGGTCAAGCTGAGGAGCCTCGCGAGGGAGGGCGAGTACGGCGTCGAGCACCCCGAGCTGCGGGAGGAGGAGACCATCGTCTACGACGCCATTTTCCACGTGCGCTCTTATAATATTATAGATTAAGGTTGATTAAGATTACAGGCTTAAGATTTTGGTTGTAACGTCAAGGCGAACTGATGTGCGTGCGCCGTGCGCAAATCACGACAGACGATCGACTCGGCGCGCAAGCTGATGCAGTATCCGTCCGCGGCCGCTTTTCGCCACGAGTTCCCGGACCCCGAAACCAACAACGACTTCTACATGATGTGCGAGCATTCGATGAATTGCACTTGCACCGCGACTCGCGACTCGAATATATTCTCTTTTACGGACAGGTCGAAGGACCTGGAAGAGATCTACGAGGCGCTCGTGCACGAGACGAAGCTCGAGGGCCACACCGCCGCCGCCTCCTTCGCCACCATCCGGTCCGCCGGCGCCGCGCGCGTTTGGCAGTCTTCTAGATCTCCGGATCCGTTCGCCCGCCTTGCAATTCGACGATTAATCGCACGGGCGCCCTTCCCCAGGGCCTTCCTCATCACCATCTTCTGCACGAACACCGTCATTTGCTTCGTCCTCGCTGTCTTCTTCTTTCGGTTTGTTCTCATCAGCTTCAAAATTAATCTGTCTTCGCATGCGATTCAGCTGATCGTCTGTGTGTTTGAATTCAGGCCGAAGATCAAGGCGGTGGAGAAGGAGAAGGAGGACATGCTCCGCCTCTTCTTCGATATCCCGCGGAACCTCGTCCACGGCCTCATGGGCAAGGGTGCGGGCCCGCGCTCCGATCGCGAGCTGATACAGTGCATGGCTTAGCTTGTATCCGGTGCAGGGCGCGAGGGCCGCGGGGCGGAAGATGACGACGACGAGGACTTCGACGACGACGACTCTCTCTTTGGCGAGGAGGCGCAGGTGCGGCAATTGCAAGCTCCAATTCGATCCGAACAATTTCGAGGGCGACAAAATACTGAGCGTGAAGATGCCGAGCAGACGCACGGAAAGGCAGCCGCTGCGGCGGCGGCGGGCGGCAAGGCGGCGGCGCTGGCGAAGGAGGAGGAGGAGGAGCTGCTGAAGCTCAAGGGCGGCGACGGCGTCGGCGTCGGGCCGGGGGCCGGCCTGGGGCGCGAGGAGGCGATCAAGGCCCGCAAGCTCCACCGCATCTTCGTCAAGGTCCGTTCGGCTGAAATTCGCCTGAAATTCGCCCTCGCGTCCGAATTCCCAACGTTAACGCAGGGCCGGAGCTCGCTCACCCTCATGAACATCCGCTACGTCGCCGCCTTCGTCGCCCTCTTCGCCATCGTGCGTAATCGCAGCTCGGGGCGCGCGGATGGCCATGGTGTCGATCCCAGCGGCTGCTGAGCGGCACGCCGCGGTCGCGGCCGCGGCGCGCGCGCGCAGTTCTTCGCGTGGTTCGTGACTGCGTACGTGGGGGCGGGCACCTGCGAGCACTTCACCGACGAGCGCGACGCCGGCGGCCTCCGCAAGAGCCTCGCCCGCTACGTGCGCCTCTGCTTTTTGGCAGAGGCAGGCGTACCTGACTTGTCCGCGCGCGCGGCGCCGGCGCTCAGGTGGCGTACGAGGCGCAGGAGCTGATCGTCGCGCGCTCGGGCGTCTTCGGGGCCCAACACGCAAACGGTGCGTCCGGCCGGGCCGGCCCGCCCACGCGCACGCGCAAGCGCTCAGAGCGAAATATTCGCCTTCTGATGAACCCACCTCGGATCTCGTGATCAGAGGAGGACTTCAAAGAGGACCTGCATGACTTCGAGGAAGTTACGGAGCGCCTCTTCCACGCGCACCGCGGCCTCAGCTTCTGTGCGCCCCCGCCAATTATATATGCAGTACCTAGCAACGTTAACGGTGTATCTTAATCTTAATCGTAATCAGGATGTGCATGATACACCTAGTTTATAAATATTAATTAGCCTTCTGTGCGCCCCGATCGACTGTGCAGTAGACAGTCTTGCTATTTTAATGGGATATCTAAATCCCGGGTTCCCGACGAACGAACGAGACGTCGAAATCTGATGGCGCCGACGTTCGAATGCGCAGCGGACCCGGCCGAGGGCCTGCCCGGGATGGCGGGCCGCTCGAAGGAGATGGACGTTCTCCTCTTCGGGGTCCCCTGCATCGATGTCCGCCCGCGCGCTCGCCCCGTTTCGCCTTCGCGCTTTCAGAATTACTTACAATTGCGAAATCGTTTCGCATGCGCAGGAGCCGGAGAAGTGCCGGGCGGTGAAGCACGGCAACGGCCTCTCGCGGTATCTCACCTACTACGTCGAGGTCCGTGAGCGCGCGCGGCGTTGATCTCGAGCTCCACATCTAGACCTGTGTATTCGGCGAATCTCACGTTAGGTACGCGTTATCAGCTGGCCCGCTCGCTGGCGCGGTCGCCAAAGAGGTTCCTGACCCCAAGCAACTCCCACTTCAAGGTGCATATATTTAGTCGCACTTGCACGCGCACCCCTCCCTTCTTATAATTATAATTATAGCTTCCAGACAATCTTTCATCTTTAGAGCCAAAACTGATCATGCGGTGACATATATGAGCCGTTGCGGTGATTGCGAGACCCCCTCGCGACCGACCGCGACCGCGACCGCGAGACCCCTGTAATCCTTAGAAGAAAATTGATTATGCGTCACCATATATATAAGCCGTTCCGTTGACCATGAGGCTCCCTCGCGACCGCAGGCGCTCCTGCATGCGGCGGAGACGAGCCTGGAGGAGAAGCTCGCCGAGGCGAACAACCTCCTCGAGCACGAGGCCCTGCAGGCGAGCTTAGCCTTTTCTTTCTGTTCTGGAAAAGGAAGCTAAGCTAATTATAAGCTAAGCAAATCTAAGGAGAATAAGCTAAGCTAAGCTAAGCGAATCTCGAGCACGAGGCCCTCAAGGCTCGCGAGGCTTTTTAGAATTTGGGCCTGGCTAGCTTATATTAGCTTGGGCCGAGAATATTCTATGTACGTACGCGTCTGACGCGCGCGGGCAGACGCTGGCGGAGTACCTCCGGCTGCAGAAGACGATGCTCGGGATCGTCGTCGCCGTCGTCGCCTTCTGCTACCTGTGCGCCCCGCCACTTTAATGTGCCTTGAAGGCCGTTTCTGCCTTTAATGTGCCTTTATTGTTTACCGTCTACCGGGGTACCCGTGCCCTTCTTCTTTTGATTTTTACGGTTTCTTTCTTGCGCAGCGCGGCGTTTCGCACGACGATCACGTCGGTTCGGGACGACGCGCGGCGCACGACCCTCCTGGTGCGCCCGGTCCCGCGCGCGTCGCCATCGCCGGCTTCGAGTCCGCTCGCCACGCATGTACATGTCTAACTGGGCGCTTCTCGCGATCGCGACCTCGACCGCAGCTGCTTATGATCCCGTCGGACGTGATCGCAAGCGTCGACTCGATCCGGCAGAGCCTCGTCAGGAAGGCCACCGTCTCCGCCGCCTTGTAACGCTCGCCGCCGTCGACGTCGCTTCGAACGTGTAGATTTAAAGCTCGTCGGTAGTCTCGTCCAGGGCAGCATTTATGATTTCTCGAATGATCTTAATTCTACTCTTCAGCATCAGTGTTTGAAATCTATTTTCATTGCGTATACGTACATGCCAATTCCAATTGCAAGCTGTTTCAATCCAGAAACCAGCTGTTCGGTATCGTCTCGAGCACCAGCTGCAGTTGTAACTTTAATCAAAATTTCACTCCCTCACGATGTAAATGTACGCTTTATTATTTCGACTCAATTTTAATTTTACCTCATCTCTCGGCCAATCTACGTACGCTTTATTACAATTTCGCTTCCTTATTGTAAATAGCCTGTTCAGCTTTCGATCCATGTACCGATTCAATATTTAGCTTATTAGTCATTCAGCTTCCCTAGAGATTCGGACTCAGACACCTCTCTGCTATCTATCTGTCTTTCCAAGAATGTTGAGCCCGTCGCAGTATGCGGATTTAATTCTTATACGTTATTTGCTTGCGTGCATATGCGCAGTTCAATCGCAGACCGCCGGGCAGAGCAAAGAATATACTGGCAAATGATTTCAGCCGCGCCTGGCAGTGCTTTTCGATTCCCGAGTCCGCGGTTTCGAATTCTGGCCGGCCGGCAGGGTCGCCGGGGTGGGGAGGCGAGCGCTAGCTCTATAGCTCTAGCAATAACGGCGGCGCCCCGTTCGCAAGGGCAGGGCAGGGCGCAAGAGGGGGGCAGGGGCAGGGCCGGCGGCTGCAGGACCGCCGGGTTCTCGGGGGCCGCGGGGGAGGAGCGGGAGAGGCAGGGGACGGCACGAAGGGAGGTTATGAAGGCGCGGGGCGTGGGAGAGAGCGGCGCGGGCGCGGGCCGGGGTCAAGGGGTGGGTGGGGCGGGGTCATGGTAGGGGCGGGTGTCGATGGCGGCGAGGGCGGAGAGGCGGTGGAAGTGCGGCATCACGTGCCGCACCGGCGCGTGCAGACTGCCCGAGCCCCGCTCAGCAACGCCCTGGGTACGAGGCCTAGGGGCGAGGGGGAAGGGGCCCGCCTGAAGTTGAGGTCGACGAAGACGGCCCACTCGGAGCGGAGGAGGTCCTTCTTCGGGATCCCGTGCACGTCGCTCACCGCCTGCGAGGAGGGGGGGGGGGTCCCGGCGTGAGGGACTGCGGGGGCGGGGGCCAGGGGGGGGTACGGGGACCTCGAAGAAGGCGGGGGCGCAGGCGGGGTACTTGGGCTCGCTGAACTTCATCGCGAGGAGGAAGCAGATGTCCGCCAGCAGCCGCCGGTTCGGCTTCGAGACGAGGTTCTGGGGGTACAGGGCGGGGGATCATCAGGCGGGGCGCCGAGGGACCTGTACCCCCCGGCACCTTCAGGACGAGCTTCTCGAAGTAGACGATAGCGAGCGCGAGCGTCGTGACGTCCATGTCCTGCGGGCCGGGGGTACAGGTTTCGGGAGGGGGGTACGAGGCGACGGGGCCGGGGCGCGGGGTACGGGCGCACGCAGTCGATGAGGATTCGGACGAGGTCGAGCTTCAGGTTGCGGATCTGTGGAGGTAGGGGGGCTCGGGGGGAGGGGGGTACGGGGTCGGGGAGGGGTACGGCGCGCCTTCGACAGGGTCATGGCGGGAGGCAGCCAGGAGTGCTTCGAGGCGAACTGGGGGTAGAAGTCAGCGGGGGTACAAGGGCCCTTGGAGGGGGTACGGCGATGTCGGACCTGGCGGTTGAGCTCGCCACGAAGGTCCTTCGGGCGCACGTAGGGTATGATGCTCTCCTGCGGGGGGTACGGCATGAGCCCGGGGTACGAGGTCCAGGACTGCGAGCGGGAGGTACTCGCTCGCGCACCATGAACCCGGGGAGGTTCATCACCGTCCGGTGCTTGCCTGCGGGCGGGGCGGGGGCGCCTCGGATCAAATTCGGGATCGAATTCGAGGCGGAAAGCGGGCCGCGCCGGAGCGGATCTCGGGGTCGTCGAGGAAGAGGGCGTCGTACTCCTCCCCCCCGCCCCCGCCCCCTCCTCCCCCGCCTCCTCCACCTCCCCCTTCTCTGCGGGGTACAGGGAAGGCTTCAGGGGAGGGGATGTGGCGGGGACCGGGCGGGGCGGGGGTACCGTCCGCGTCCGCGTCGGCGTCGCCGTAGCCCTCGCCCTCGCCCTCGCCCTCGCCCTCGCCGGCCCCGTCCTCCTCCGCCTCGTCCTCCCCCTCCCCCTCCGCCTCCGGCCCCCGCCGCAGCCGCCGCCTCCTGCGCCCCGCCCGACTCGGCGGCTGCGGCGGGGCGGGGGGGCGGAGGGGCGGGGGCGGGGCGCACGGGGTCCAGCTCGACTTCAGAAGGAACCCGAACGAGACACCCTGCGCGGCCCCGGTTCGAATCCCGGCAGCGGCGGCGGCGGGGGCGGCGGGGCGCTCGCCTTGTTCGACTTGCGCTTCGCGAGGCTCGCGCCCGACAGCGACGACTCCATGTCCCCCTCCCTGGCCCCGCCCCCGGCCTCAGGGGTACCGCGGGGCGGCTGGCGGGGGGCAAGAGGGGTACGGCGCGCTTTCCGATGAGCTGCGTGTTCTGGGACACGTACAGCGTCGCGCTCTGCGGGACGGGACGGACGTCAGCGGGGTACAGTGCAGAGCCGATCGGGCGCGGGGGGGTATGGGCTCGCCTGCCGCCGCAGCCGCTTCTCCTCCTCCTCGGGGTCGTACCGAAGGACGCTGTACCCCAGCACCGGGAGGGACCCCTGCGCGCCGCGCGTCGTGAGGGCGGCGCGGGGCCGCGGGGAGGGGGTACGGGCGCGCCTTGGAGGGGGACACGAAGATGCGGCAGCCCTGGCGGAGGAGCGCCCACATGAGCGGCTCGCGCTTCCTGCGGCCGCCGGGCGCGTCAGGCGGGCCGGCGGGAGGGCGCAGCGGCGCGGCGCCGCGGCGCGCTCGCCTGATCCAGGGACCGATCTTCTCGGCGGTCGACTGGAAGAGCGGCTGCGCGGGCGGCGGGTCGGTCGAGGGGCGGGGCGGGGCGGCGCGCGCAGGCGCCGGCACCTCCATCTCGGGGCTGAGCGGCTGCCCCGGCCCCGCCTCGCCGCCCTCCGCATCTGCAAGCGCCGTCAGCGCAGAGCGGAGAGGCGGCGCCGGGCGCTCGGGAGGCCGGCGGCTCGCCTTCGGGGCCGGGGACGGGCGTGGAGCGCAGGTCCTCGCCCTGAGCGGAGAGCGGTCGGCCGCAGGGGAGAAGCGTTCGGAGGGCGCCGGCGGGCGCACCGCGGCCCCGGCGGGCTGGCCCTCGGCGGGCGCACTATGCGTGAGCTGGATGGAGGAGAGGAACGCCCGCGCGACCTCCAGGCGCCGCCGCGTCAGAGAGTCGATCCCCTCCGCCTCCGCGAGCGACGCCGAACGCGACGGGGCGGCGCCGTGGGCCCCGGAGCTGCGCGGGCAGTGAGCGCCGAGCGCAGCCCGGGCGGACCGCTGCGGCATCGTGCACCCGCTGGCTGCGATGCCGGTGGGCGCGACGACATTGGCGAGCTGCTTGGACTCGTCGGGCGACGAGGGCGGGGTCGTGCCGAGCCGGATCGAGGACAGGAACGAGACCGCCCGGGCCTGCAGCGGCTCCGCAAGCATCCCCAGTGCCGCCGTGCGCGTAGGAAGCGGTCTCACGCGTCGGGGGGCTTCATCAAGGAGCGGGCGCGAGAGTGCGCGGTACCCCCAAAGGTTGGACTGGCAGGCTGCTGCTCTTCCTGCGGCCCATCCGCATCGGCGGCTAGCGTTCCGGCGACGTTAAAGGAGATTCGGAAGCGGTTCCGACGCTCGGCAAGCGAGCGCGAAAGCAGGTGGCTCGCGAGCTCGCCGGGACGCAGTCCAGCGGCACGACGGCTGCACCGGAGCGACGACGTGCACGTTGCTGGCAGTCAGTCTGCATACCGAGCGAGCGCGGCGATCGCTCCGGCGCAGGTGCGCGCGCGTTTTGGCCGGCGCCGGCGCCCCGCGGGCCGCGCCGGCCCGGGCCCGGGCCCCGGCCCGGCCCGTGCACGTGGCGCGCCGGCGCCGTGCCGGCGCTGGCGCGCCGAAGCTAAGTCGTCCCGCACGCACGCGGTTGACGCGAGTCGCAGGTCTGCGCAGGCGAGTCGCAGATGGCTCGCGAGCGCGCGGCGAAGCGGGCGAGGGCAGCCACGGGAGAACGTTAACCCGCGGCCGCGCCCGCACCGTCGCCGACGTCCGCGCCGACGTCGACCGCGGCGCCGGCGCCCGCACCGCCGTCGACGTCCGCGGTGGCAGCCGAAGGGGCGGGAGAACCCGCGCCCGCAGCCGCGCCGGCCGCGGCCGCGGCCGCGGCGCCCGCGCCCGCGCCGCCAGCGCCGTCGACGTCCGCGGTGCCGCGGCCAGCTGCAGTGCCTCATGTACCCCGCGGACAGCTGGTGAGCAGCTGCACCCGTACGGTAATGTTGCGCTAGCGCTCTCGCTATTTTTTTTTGGTGAATTACCGGCCACAGCCTCTAGTCTACTCTCGCTAACGGCCCTGCAGATCTAGACGCGTCTTCATCTGGCTGCGCCACTTCACCTAGATCTGGTCATGGCCACGTGCACGGCCAGCTGCAGCTGCAGAGTGCGCATACCGTAGTACAATTGCAACATGCCTGCACGCGCTTTCCTGCACATGCCTGATACCTGGCCATGGCCGCTGCCGCCGCCGACTGATCTTCCTCTGCGCAGCTACACAGCCTTTTGATCTGTCGGCGAGCTCGAGCGTGGCGGCGGCAATGGCGGCCGGCGGCAGCCCGTTCGACGCTCTCCCCGACGACCTCGTCACCCGCATCATCGGAGAAGCGTCGGAGTTCAGCTGCCCGGAATTCGCGCCGATTCTGTTGGAATCCTGCTCCCGCCGTCACGGCGTCTCACATTTCAGTACTTCGACGAGCTCGTGCAGCTCAGCCACGTCTCCCGCCGCTTCCGGCAAAGGCCGCGGTCGCCGCCCTCGACGACGCGGCGCGCGAGGCGCTCCGACTGAGCCTCCCCCACACGCAGGTCTCCTTCGACCTAATTAATTAGGCGGTGCCAGCGATCGCGAAGCTCGTTCTGTTTCTAATTCATTTGAAGTAGCTTTATGTGTCTCCGGATCCGGATCCCAGCTGCAGATAGCGTCTCCAGTTTGCCTCGCACATGTACAGTGTTTGCATTTCCATGGCCAGATCGATGTATCGATTCGGAATTCCTGTTCTAATTTTCTATATATAAATGTGGCTTTATGTTGTTCGAATTCTCAGATGGCATCTTCCACAGCACGGCCGACCCTGCCTTCATAACCCCGCCGGGCCGCCCGCGGCGGCCGACGCTCCTCTCCGTATCGATCGCAAGCGCAGCTGCTCAGCGGCTGCAGCCTCAGCCTCTAATTTCTGCGTCAAGTTCTTGGTGAATGAATGAGTAGTTGGAGGACTGACGTGCAGGACTGGAATTCGAAGCAAATAATTATAAGACTTTCAGATTTCGCACGTTTAATTATAATCAATATTTGCTCTCACCACCGTTTAATCCCGTGTCACAGTGTTATTCCACCCAAACCGTTTGGCATCAGCTTGCAGGTATACGTATACATATGTACGGTCTGGGGTTGAAAGACAGAAAGCCGAAGACAGAAAGCTAAAGAGGGAAAGCTTCTCCTCAGGTGCAGGGCCTGACAGTGCTAGACGCCGCCGCTGTAGTTGTCGCTAGCGTTGCTGCCACCGGGCCCGCCGGCCCCATTGATGTTCAGCTCGCGTTTCTTCCGAGCAGTCCATTCAGCGAAAACAGCAGAAAAAGCCTCCGATGCCGCGGCCGTGAAGCGCAGAGCGGCTACGAACTTGGCCTGTACAGACTCAGAATCTGGCGTGGCCGCTAACTCCGCCGTCGCCCTCTCGATCTCCTCGCCGGACGCCTCGAGGAGCCCGGAGACGAGGTCAAGGACCTTTCAAGTTTAAATTTAAGGCTTCGCCTTGGCCTCAATTTGCGTACGGGTCCATAGTCATACCGCATCATCTTTCTCGTATTTGGAGAAGTAGTCTTTGAGCGCGGCCGGGGGGACTCGGAGCAGGGTGTCAATAGTTGATTTCTTCACCTGCCGAGCGCAGCAGGATTCGAATTAATTCGCGGCCCGGCGCGCTCAGGCGCGAATTCGGATCCGGGGGCTGAGGTTCTGACCGAGGCGAGGTAGTCGGCCATTTGGAGCTCAGCCATTCGGATCCTGACGGCGTTCATCTCCCCCAACTGAGCGAGCCGACGAGCCCGACCCGATCAATTTAAACGGGTTTCGTAAACAGTGTACGTTATATATATATAGTATCCGAATCAAGGCACCGTAGCATGGAATTCAGCCTTATCATTCCGCAGCTCCGCACACTCGGACTTCACGGCATTCAAATACTCCTCATCCATTCCTGCGCGAAAAAGCGCGCGAAATAAGTTTCGAGCTCTCGAGTCCGCGATTTTGACGCACGGGCACGCTACGACGAATTTGGCACCCACGCCCACAACTGCAAATCAGCCTGGCGGATCGAATCTGGCGACTCCGTGTCAGGACTCATCGAGCGCAAATCGTCGATTAAGCACGGGAGGTCATGATCAGCCCCCTACATCGCGTTTTGTGCGAAAGCGGCGCATTAAATGTAATTCTTGCGCACTTGCACGCGGCGTTAATTCCGGCGATATCGATCCCTTCAAAGGCTTAAGCTCGCCAAGAAAGGACGAACTCGAACTTCGGAAGCGAGAAGCCGAGCTCGAAGATGCTCGAGCGTTTTCGTCCGCGCTGCAGCGCAGAACTCTAGATCTGAAGCTGAGTCGTGCGGCGGGCGGCTTCTGGCGGCCGCGAAAGTCCGACGGTCTGGCGACGAAAAAAGTCCTGTGATCATGACGTCGACTGCCCGACACACACATCATTATTTTAAAAGGAGGAAAGGGGACATATAGGTTTTCGTCATTGAATCATTGAATGGCAAAGCTCCTCAAAAAGCTTTCTCCTTCTTTTTTACACTCTTCAATGATTATTCCGTATACGTAGTCTAAATTTTACTATATATCGATCATCGGATCCTAGTTAGCTAGCTTTAGTCTAAATTATCGTATTCGTATAGGATATAAATATAGGACGAATCCAGAAGAGATCATCGGATCATGATCATCGGAGATCATCCACTGGGCCAGGAGAGTAAGCTATAAATAGCTAGATCATGCACACAGAACTCGGAAGGGATAATCGGATCTAACGTGCAAGACTCTGAGAAGAGATCTAGATCTAATATACTGTTCAGCTGCAGAAGAGCCCTCTAATTATACAAAGGCCGCAGGGCCCCTCAATCTCTATTCAACAACTTATTCGGGCCGTAGGCTTCTCATGAACAGTTCAGCTCGCCCGCCCGTTTCATGCCATTGTATCCTTCCCCAACCGCTTGGCATCGATATCGACGCCCAGAAAAACTGTACATACTATGATATGGCTCGAGCGGCGAACTTCGGAATGGATATCAAAATTGCAGGGAGAGGAATGGTAAAGCTGGCAGTCTCCCCAGTCGCCGCCGCGACAGGAATTAATTTGCCTTCGCGATTCGCCCGTCGATCTCCTCGCAGGCCGCCTCGAAGCCTATGCCTTCGCGATCCGCTTGTCGATCTCCTCGCAGGCAGCCTCCATGACATCCGCCAGGGTCGCCGACGCCGAATGCAGGCCGACGCGGGCGGCGAGTCCCGCTGCCGCGCGGCCCGTGCGCATGGTCTCGGCCTATGATGAAGTGTGAGAAATCCGAAGAAAGACCCTAACCTTCAATTTTCAATGCGTCGATTCGCTTTCGGATACATACCTCGGGAGCCGCTTCCCCGGAGTCGGGGATCGACGGCGCGGGAATTTGAAGCAGCTTGTCCACAGGGAGTCGGAGGAGGGCGTCCACCTGCAGATAGCAGTCAGATTCGCGGCGCGAACACATATGTACAGGTTTTAAAATGGGAGGGCGAAGCTTCTGACCAACATTCGCAAGCGCGCGGCGCACCTTTGCAGGGTCGGAGGCGACGTCGAGCTCAGCCATGCGGACATCCACGGCGCCCGTCTCTCCCCTGGCCATCTGCGCAATCCGGACCGAATCAATAAAATTAAAGTGATTTCAATCAAACCTCGACTCAGATCACCGTACGCGCAGCATCGGCACCAGCTCCAATATCTCGGCGGCTCTCAGGGGGCGGGCCATGGCCACCCGCCAGCCACGCGGACCAGCCCTCAGGCAACGTGCTCCAAGTTCTCGTGCCAAAGGGCGTTGCTGCGGAAAAATCGCGCGAAATTAATTTCGAGCTTTTCGGAGTCCGCGATTCTGACGCGCTTGCGTCCTGCGACGGATCCGAATTCGGCAACTGCTCTAGGCTTCTTGCGAAGCGCGCCCACGTCTGAAAATCAGCCTGCGCAAAAAGCACGCAAATTAAAACTCCGAGCGAAAATTGCGCAGCCGACAACTGCAGAGATGTCGAGCGCACGGACGGTTCATCGGCGTCCCGCGACATTTGAATTAGGCGGCTCTGCGCCGGGCTCGTCGAATCGCCGATTCCGAGTCTTGATCATTAAGCGCGGGAGGTCAGCCCGCGATATCGTATCTTGTGCAAAAACGGCGCTGCGCACTTGCAGCGGCGCTGCGAACTTGCAGCGTCTCTGGAAGGCTTGCCGCCTTTCTTCGAAATTGCGAATTCGGATTTCGGATCGATTCCTCGAGCTCTACGGATTTAGATCTATATATGCGTGCACTTCCTTCAGAATTCAAATGATTCCTCGGATATATATCTAATCGGCGAGGGGGGAATTTGAAGGAGCGGCGGAGGACCCGCTCCCGTACGCGTGCGGCCGTGTCGCGCGCGTCTGGGGCAAGGATCACGGCAATGCGCAGCGATTGGGGGAGGACCCGCTCCCGTACGCGTGCGGCCGTGTCGCGCGCGTCTGGGGCAAGGATCACGGCAATGCGCAGCGATTGGGGGAGGACCCGCTCCCGTACGCGTGCGGCCGTGTCGCGCGCGTCTGGGGCAAGGATCACGGCAATGCGCAGCGATTGGGGGAGGACCCGCTCCCGTACGCGTGCGGCCGTGTCGCGCGCGTCTGGGGCAAGGATCACGGCAATGCGCAGCGATTGGGGCGGGCCGCCCCCCCCCCCCCCCCCCCCCCCCCCCCCCCCCCCCCCCCCCGCTCCGTACGTAAACCCCCATCCGGCTGCCCCGGCCGGCCCGCGAGCGGCTAGATATGTTATGGACTTAATCTTAATATAATCATGCTGTATATTTCAATTCAATAAGAAAAGACTTGTTCGCCCTTATGCTTGATCGCTCGTGCTCAACTCAGTGACTCTCGACGCACGCGGCAAAGCTGCCATGGCCAGGCTGGGAATAGCAAGCTCTCACAGAGGCGTTCCCCGGTGCGCTAGCGTTAATTGTCAAGCGCACTCCCCCTTCTCCCCTGTTAGACATTTTAAGGCACCCCGCTCCCTTCTCCCCTTCCCGAGGGAAATGCTTGAGCTTAAGATTAAGTTCCGAAGGATTTAACTCTTGTGCTAGCTCCCTCACTGAGTCACCCAGATGGGGTCCAGATGGGGCACTTCTCGGATAGGCATGCAGGTATACGTATCTTCTTGGCTTGGCGAATTCGCGAAATCGAATTTGGCCACGGTGAGCCGCTCGAACTCGGACCCCGAGAAAAATCATCGGCCCAAGTCTTGCCAACACGAGAGTTTCGGCGAGGCACGTGCACCGAGGGCGGGGCTGGGGAGCGCGCACGCAGTTGCAAGGCCTGCCAGGCTGGGCGGCCCGCCGAGCGCGCTTCGGCACTCGGGGGCGGAGATCAAATCTAGAGGCCTAGCTAGGAGGCCTTACCGTAGTACTTGGCTTAGGGCCTAGCAAAGCTTTGCGCCGGTCATGGCGGTGGCCGGCACAACTCGGCAATAGCTGTAGAGGCGTGCATCATGGCCGGGCATTAGCTGGGGCCAGAAGTCTGCGAATTTCGAGAATTTCGAGTTGCGCTCTCATTAATATAGTCACTACACTTCGAAGTCCCGGCCGCGGAGTCCGATCTAAATCTGTGGCCTATATATATGCATGCGCATGTGCAGCCAGACACATGTGCGCCGCCGGAGGCGCCGCGGCGGGGGCGAAACCTCGTGAAGTTGAGAAAATTTCGTGAAATTGCGAAAACGCGAATTCGGCCCGGCCGGGAGTGGAAGCCGCGAAAACTGTCCTCGCCAGGAGTCGAACCCGGACCTTCTGGACCGGCCCAATTCAACCCCACCATGCAAAGCAGGAATTAAACGACCCGGATCCATGCGCTCTAACCTTTGAGCTACGAGGACTTGCCCGGAATTCGATCCGCGAGCCTCTTGAACCCCTAGCTATAGGCCCTCGAAATTCCGAGGTTTCCAGGCGAAATTCGCGCGAAATTCGAATTCGATCCGCTCATTCCGGCGCGCTGCGGTCGTTCAGCCGCCCCCCCGCGCTCCACAGCGACCATCGGCGGACGGCGGACTGCGTGAGCTGCGATGAAGAATACGTACGTCGTCGGCTACGATTCGAGATTTCAGACCATCGCTGCGGTGCGCGTGCGTGTGGCGATCCGTTTCCGATCCTTCGCAAGCTGTAGGCGCCGCGGCGCGCACGCAAAGCCAAGCTAAAGGTCCCTGCAGGCCTGGAAGCGCGCGAAACGCGACCGCTGCGACAATATCGAGATCCGCCTCTCATCGGGACTGCACGTCTTTCCAAGCCGCACGAAGCTGCAGGTGCGATTCAACCCGGCCCGTACGCAGCTGAATTCATGCGCACGCGGCCTGAGATCTGCGGCGCGGCGGCGCGGGCGCGCGTATACGTAGGCATCTGACTGCACCCTCACGGTCGTCGGCGATTCGGAGAAACAGACCATTTTGCAGTCCCAGTCGCCTTCCCGCGCACTGTTCCTCGTCCATGGGGACTCCGTGCGCATTCTTGCATGCTCTTCAGGCTTTAGACCTTCAAGCGCTTTTCGACATTTGGCGCGACTTCGACTCCGGCGATCCGATCATGAGCGCAGGCGACGGTGACATTCGCGAACTTGGAGCTGCGTGGAAGCACGGTTCTCATGGGCCGCCGCTGTGCTTGGTAATGGCACCGCTCCGCGCGCTTATCGCCGAGTCGCTTTTCTCTGCTAAAGTCGGATTTCGCGTATATTCGAAGCTGATGTACGCTCACACGGCGCAGGCGCTTTGCGAACTGTGTGATAGATGCAGCGCTTGCAAGCGCACGCGCTCCTTCGGAGAGCTCCTTCAAAGCCAAGCTGAAGGTGCATGCACGCTGTGCTGGTGTTATGAGAATTGTGCGATTAATGGGCTGCGTATGCAGGGCTCCGTTGGAGTGCTCGTTGCCTCGTCAAAGACCACGCGCGCGGTGGGCGCCGGCGTGACGCCCGTCCAGTCCACCCTCTCGTTCGACGCTTGCCGCATCGTCAACTGCAGGCCTCAGGTACGCCCATCGCGGCCGGCGCTCCCCCCGTCCGCCGCCTGCTCCGCCCCCGTTGACCGGAAGCTCGCACACGGCCGCAGCACGGCATCGTCTGCAACTTGCCGGGCACGACCGTGGACGTCAGAAGGAGCGAATTATCCGCCTGCAACCACGCCGTGAGCTTCAAGCACCGTACATGCGTTGTCCAGGCAGGCCCGCGCTCACGACACGCGCGCGCCGCCGGCGTCTAACAGACCCCGGCCCTCCTCAGATGACTGCAAGCGTGGTGCGGGGCTGCGCGGTGGGCATCGCCTTCACCGGCCCGCGAAAGGACGTCGTCGAGGCCGGCTGCGTCCGCAACAACACGTGCGCCGCGGAGCAGCAGCCTTTAAAGTTCAAGCCTGGGCTTAAACAATTTATTCGTTAGCTTGCTGCTCAGAATTTATTCCAATCAAACTCCACCCTGGGCTGGGCGTTAATTGGGCGATTTCAATCCGTAGAACGCTGACCCCCCCTTCTCTGCAGCTTTTTGTCCTGCAATAACGCGCTACGAATTTCGGAGAGAAGCCCTGGTTTTGTCTACACTGACAACGACGTCTGCATTATATTGCCCTTTTCCTCTATCTCGATCTCTGCCCTGCTCGGCTTAAGCTTCGCAGCCTAATATTTATATTCCCGGATCTCCGCAGGACGGATCCGGAATGGCGAGGCTCATGACTGTCTCCGTGGTAAATTTTGGGGTTTCAACTCGAAGCTATACCTCTTACGCCGCGTGAACACCCGCGCAGGGCCCCCAGCATCCGCTACCAGCGCCCCAGGAGCATCCAACGGGCGGCCAGAGCCCAGCCCTCTCCGACCCCGAGCTCGAACTTGTATCTTCCCACCCCGGGGCCCCCTCACCCCGCATACTACGTGATCCTTGCAGCAGTCTCACTGTATATCCGCATGCACAGGTCGCCCTCATTGAGGGGAGCCCCTCGGGCAGTTGTGGCGTCTTCAATTGCGACCCATCCGAGTGCCCTCCCGCCGACGTGATCTTGCGTGTCCACCCCCCGACCGGTCCGCTGAGCAACGAACGCGAAGGCCCCTTTTAAGCTTATTATATAACCTTATATCTGCGTTTCTTTGAATTTTACATCCGCTACGCTGCCGGCGGGCCTTCCGCCTCAATTTTATACTCCCTTCCAGCGTCGCCCGCCTCCGCATTTGGATGCCCTGAGCCCCCGGAGCCCGTGGATTTCCTGGTCGATTCCTCCGTCCTTTCTGTGCGCACCTGCCCCCCGCCCTCTCTCTGAATATCCTCTAGATCTTCCTTTTCCCGGATCAGATCGTGACCTTCCGAATCCGGATCCCCCGCAGGCCGAAAGCGAATATTTTCGCGCAGTGTTCGCCTCGGGGATGCGCGAGTCCCACAGCCGCGTCATCGATGCGCGTGAACCCCTGCCCCGCCCGTTCCTGTACCCTGACTCCCAACAGGTGCACGGATTCAGCGTCGACACGTTTCGTTCTGTCCTCTGGTTCTGCTACACCTACGGACTGCGGGTACCTTACTCGGAGACGTGGCGTGACAATGTAGGTGCGCCTCCGGAACTTAGAGTCTGCTCCCGCGCCAGTGACGCGGGTCCTGTGCGCGAGCTTTAGCTTTTTACCTCATAATTAAGTGACTAATTAAAATATAATGATATAACCAACAAAATACCGGTAACTGACGTCGCGCCGCGGGGCTTCACAGGATCTGGGGACAGGCCTAGGGCGGCCGGGGCCCGGGCCTACCTCGAAGCTATACGGGCGGCGTATTCCTTTGGCGTTTCTTCATTGCTCGGGCGCATTCTCGAAAGCCTCGAACACTACGGCTCTCTCCCAGTGCGCCCTCCGGCCATCGCCGCCCCGCCCAGTCTCGCACGGCTCTCACGCTCCGCCAGGCCGGTGTGGCGATCGAGGCGCTCGTCTTGGCAGACCAGCTGGGCGACCGGACCCTGCGGGCGCTGGCGCTTCGCCGCGCCACGCAGGGGCCCCAGTACCCGCTGCAAACCCTCCCTGACCTCAAATTTGTAGCATCACATCCCGGGCCCCCTAACCCCGCACACTCAGTCTCACTTAGCCCCCCGCAGATCGCCCTCGTTGAGGGAGTCCCATTCAGAAGCTGTGGCGTCCCCGATCGCGAGTCATTTTGCGACCCATCCGCAGCTGAGTGCCCTCCCGCCGACGTGATCTTGCGTGTCCACCCCCCGACCGGTCCGCTGAGCAACGAACGCGAAGGCCCCTTTTAAGCTTATTATATAACCTTATATCTGCGTTTCTTTGAATTTTACATCCGCTACGCTGCCGGCGGGCCTTCCGCCTCAATTTTATACTCCCTTCCAGCGTCGCCCGCCTCCGCATTTGGATGCCCTGAGCCCCCGGAGCCCGTGGATTTCCTGGTCGATTCCTCCGTCCTTTCTGTGCGCACCTGCCCCCCGCCCTCTCTCTGAATATCCTCTAGATCTTCCTTTTCCCGGATCAGATCGTGACCTTCCGAATCCGGATCCCCCGCAGGCCGAAAGCGAATATTTTCGCGCAGTGTTCGCCTCGGGGATGCGCGAGTCCCACAGCCGCGTCATCGATGCGCGTGAACCCCTGCCCCGCCCGTTCCTGTACCCTGACTCCCAACAGGTGCACGGATTCAGCGTCGACACGTTTCGTTCTGTCCTCTGGTTCTGCTACACAGACGAGCTGCGGGTACCTTACTCGGAGACGTGGCGTGACAATGTAGGTGCGCCTTCGTATCTTGTATAATTAGAGTCTGCTCCCGCTCCAGGGACGCGGGTCCGGCCCTGCGCGCGAGCTTTAGCTTGATTCCGAACTGACTGACCAAGATACCGGTTACTGACTTGCGCCGCGGGGCATCACAGGATCTTGGGACAGGGCCGCCGAGGCCCGGGCCCGCCTCGAGGCTTTACGGGCGGCCAGTTATTTTGGCGTTTCTCCATTGCTCGGGCGCATTCTCAAGAGCCTTGACCGGAACGGCTCTCTCCCAGCGCGCCCTCCAGCCATCGCCGCCCCGCCCAGTCTCGCACGGCTCTCACGCTCCCCCAGGCCGGCGTGGCGATCGAGGCGCTCGTCTTGGCAGACCAGCTGGGCGACCGGACCCTGCGGGCGCTGGCGCTTTGCCGCGCCATCGAGGGACGCAACAGCAAGGCGGCAGCCCACAGCAGGCAGTCCCGGGACCTCCTCGGCTCCCACCCCGAGCTCGCCTTCGAGCTCCTCGGCGCCTTCGCGGAGCTTGCCTCCCGATCGTGCTCCAAATGCCACAGTTGATGTGGTATACGTAGTGATATATGCTCAAATACCAAATACCAAATACCAATTGGAAATACCGAAACTCCAGAAATAATCCAATACTCCAAGCTTTGACAGTTGTGTGATGAATGGGCAGGGCCTCGTTGGAGTCCCGCAGTGCGCGGAGGCCGCTGTGCCCGTCCAGTCCACCCTCTAGTCAATTTCGCCCTCGCAAACCTTGCCTTGTGGTAGTACTGCCGCAGCACTGACTCAGTGAACAGTGAACAGCGATGCGGTATGATAGGGGTGTCGGGCCGGGGTCCCGAGTCACTGAGTCCGGGGCAGTGTCAGGTACTGAGACTGTCAGACTGGGGGAGGGCAGGAGGGGGCCCCGGGACCGTCGGACCAGGTACTGAGAATGGCGCCGTCTATAGCTAGGCCTTGGGCGCGGGATCCAGGGCGCAGGGGGGGAGAGATCTAGAGAGAGTTTGAGAGGAGATCGTCATGACCAGCTGCAGGATCCGGAGCTCGAGGTTCGTCATTTGGCCGAGTAGAGCGCCTCGGACGAGGAGTCGATTTTTTAGATTTGCATTAATTATATATAGCTATAGCAATAGTTTTCCCCACGCTCACGCGGGAAGGGCTACTCCCCCCTACTCCCCCTGTCCCTACTAGGCTAGCCGTTCAGAATTCATAATTAGAGGCCCTGAGGGCCTCCGGCCGCGGGCCATCCGGGCGGGCGCCCCGGCGATGCACGGGGCCAACGGCCGGCCGCGCGCGGGCCGCGCGTCGCAGGGCGCCCATGCCAGGCCCTGAGGCCTGGCACCGCGCCAAGCAGATCCAACCGTACGCCGAGCACTGAAGTGGCCCCGCCCGCCGCATATATCCTGGCCAGGCCTGGGCATACTAGCTATAGGCTAGTTCTAGTGTTGAGGGAAAGGGCCAGGATTTCCCCTCGAAAGTCTCAGAGTCTCGCGATCGGCCGTCACCAAGTTCATGATCAGTTTGAAATCTGCGGCCCGCCCCCTTCCTAGCCTAGCGCACACTTCATTGAGGGAGCTGCTCGTTGATGCGCACAACGATGCTCCCTCATCACTCAATGACTCCGAACTTTGGTCCGTTGCGATCGTGACACGGTGGCGCTGCGAAACCCTGCAAAACCCTTGGCGAACTTCGGAAATCCGTTCCGAAATTCCTCTACTTTTGATCAACAACTTGGCAAATCACGCTTTCTGAAATCTTCCGAGTTCTTGGCTCGGCGGTCTGAACATTCCGCGATCGGATGCGCGACATTTCGAAGGCGGTCAGATTAGAGAAGTTTCATCGCAATTTTGCAAGCGAGTGAAATGGGCGCCGGGCCCCGCCGGGAGTGGAAGCCGCAAAAACTGTCCTCGCCAGGAGTCGAACCTGGATCGTCTGCGCCGAACTGGTTCAACCACCACTCGAGTGGGGGGAATGAGCAGCCGGTTCATGCGCTCTAACCTTTGAGCTACGAGGACTTGCCCAGAATTTGATCCGCGGCCTTCATACCCCAGTCAGCCGCCCCGACGAAATTCGCGCGAAATTCGATCAGCTCATTCAGAATTCGGCGAGCGCGGGCGTCGGCCCGATCGCGACGATCTTCTCAGCGACTGCATGTAAGATCCGCGATGAACTACGTATACGTCGTCGGCGCGAATTCGGAATTTAAGACGATCGATGCGGTGCGCGCGCGTGCGTGTGAGTGGGGCTCCCCGGGGCGCCGCGACCCGTTTTCGATCCTTCGCGAGCTCAAGGCGCGCAAAGCCAAGCTGAAGGCGCCCGCAGGCCTGGAACCGCGCAAAGCAAGACCGCTGCAAAACAATCGAGATCCGCCTCTCGTCGGGCTTGCACGTCTTTCCCAGCCGCACGTACCTGAAGGTTCGATCAAATCCGGACGCAGCTGAGGCATGCGTGGGCGCCCTGAACGCCGCGGCCTTTTGGCGCTGCGCATGCGGCGCGCGCAGACGTCTGGATGCACCCCCCTCACGATCGTAGGTGATTCGGAGAGCCCGGCCATTTTGCTGTCCGAGTCCCCTTCGCGCGTTCTCATCCTCGCCACTGGAAATTCTGTGCGCATCTTTAGATGCTCTTCGAGCTTGAAGGCGCTTTTGAAATTCTAGATCTGACCCAAATTCGATTCTGATCATGCGCGCTCTGCGGCAGGCGAGGGTGACGTTCGTGAACTTGGAGCTGCGCGGCAGCATGGTTTTCAAGGGCAGCGGCTGTAACTGGTGATGGCACCTCTCCGCGCTCTTATCGCTCTAATCTTTAAAACTCGTACTTCAAAGCTGATGTACGCGTACACGCTGCAGGCGCTTTGACAATTGCGTGATTAATGGGCGGGGCTCCGTCGGAGTGCGCGTCACCTCGTCAGAGAACACGCACGCGGAGGCCGCGGCGCCCGTCCAGTCCACCCTCTCGTTCACCGCTTGCCGCATCACCGACTGCAGGCCGCAGGCGCGTCCGCCGGCGCTCGCTCCGTCCGCCGCCCGCTCCGCCCGCCGCTGACCGGAAGCTCGCGCATGGCCGCAGCACGGCATCGTCTGCGATATGCCGTGCGCGACCGTGGAAGTCAGAAGGAGCGAAATATCCGCATGCAATCACGCCGTGAGCTTCAAGCACCGTACATGCGTTGTCCAGGCAGGCCCGCGCTTGCGACACGCGCGCCGCCAGAGTCTGACAGACCCATTTTCAGATGATTGAGAGCGTGGTGAGGGGCTGCGCGGTGGGCGTCGCCTTCACCGGCCCACAACACGACGTCGTCGAGGCCGGCTGCATCCGCAACACCACGTGCGCCGCGGAGCGCGAGGGCTCAAGCTCGAGCACGGCGCCAGCTGCAGATTGAAGGATGGGCTATAGAAATACCGGGGTAGCCAGCTATATATAGCGTTGGGCTGGGCGTCAAGATTAAACATTTACTGAAACTTCAATCAGTAGAAGGCCTCATAGATATAGAGCTGGGCTCAATCGCAAGCTCGAGCTCGGCGCCAAATAGAACGATGTGCTAAAGCTAACACTAGCCTTGAGCTGGGCGTCGGCCGTAAAAGGCTGACTCGGCCTTTCGTACAGCTTTGCGTCCTGCAAACAAGTGCTACAATTGTCGGAGGCCGGCCCCGGTTTTGTCTACACTGACAACGTGACCATGGTCTCAACCCGCCCTTCTCGACTTATAATTAGAGGCGTTGCGACCTCTGATACCCCCCTATTCCTCCCGGATCCCCCACAGGACGGAATTCCGAGGCCGTGGCAAGCACCGGTGCCGCCGTTGAGCGAGCCCGTGGTGCGCCTTATTATAAGCACAAAGCTCGTAGCTACGAGTGCCCGGCCATGCGACGTCCGCGCAGGGGCCCCGGCACCCGCTGCAATTGCAAGCGGCCCAGCATCCGACGAGCGGCGCGAGCGATGCACTCCCCGAGTCCCAACTTGTACCCTCCACGTGCATCCCGCGTACCGCCTTGCAGCGGCCTCACTGTGCTTCGCGCAGGCCGCCCTTTTCGAGGGGTTCCCCTCCGGCAGCTGTGCCGTCCCCGATCGCAACCCGTCCGAGTGCCCTCCCGCCGACGTGACCTTGCGTGTCCACCCGCCACCCGGTCCGCTGAGGACCCCGTGTAATATCATTTCATAGCTAATATTTATATAAATTCTGCACATTCTCGATTGCAAACTCCGCCCAGAGTCGCCTGGCTCTACATTCGGATGCCCTGACCCCCTGGAGCCTGTGGATTTCCGGGTCGATTCATCCGTCCTTTTTGTGCGCGCGACCTTGTCCCGCGCCCTCTCTAGATCTCTTGCCTCGGCCCCCTCCCTGAGCCCCTTTCCAGGATTAGATCGTAACCTCCCGAATACCGCACAGGCACAAGGCGACTATTTTCGCGCATCGCTCTCCTCCGGCATGCTGGAGTCCCAGAGCCGTGTCATCGATGTGTGTGAGCCCCTGCACCGCCTGGCCCTGTACCCTGACTCCCGCGGCCTCGGCGGCAGGTGCACGGGTTCAGCGCCGACACGTTCCGTTCATTTCTCTGGTTCTGCTACACGGGCGGGCTGCGGGTACCCTACTCGAAGACGTGGCGTGACAATTTGCGTGCGCGAGCTTCTCTAATATAAATATATTTGGGGGGGGGGGGGGGGGGGGGGGGAAGGAGGGGGGGGGCATACGGTTCGGCCGATCGCGAGTCGCTGGAAACAGCGGAGCGTGGGGAGGGCCCTGGGCAGCCCCATTCCTTATATAATTACTGGCCGTACCTATCCGAGCAAACGAATTTAATTTTCTTCCTTGATGTAAATATATGTATTCGAATTCCGTGGAATAGATTTGAATGCCGTCAACTGACTTCGCGCCGCGAGGCTTTGAAGCGCGGGGCGACGCAAGATCCTGCAATGCAGACAGGGCCGAGGCCCGGGCTTGCCTAGAGGTCATACGAGCGGCCCATTACTTCGGGGCTTCCTCATTCCTCGAATGCATCCTCAAGAGCCTCGACCACTACGGCTCTCTCCCAGTGCGCCCTCCGACCATCGCCGCCCCGCCCAGTCTCGCACGGCTCTCACGCTCCGCCAGGCCGGTGTGGCAATCGAGGCGCTCGTCTTGGCAGACCAGCTGGGCGACGGGCGCCTGCGGGCGCTGGCGCTACGCTGCGCCGTCGAGATGTCCAATTTCAAGGCAGCAGTCAGCAGCGAGCAGTTCCCGGCCCTTGTCAGCTCCCATCCTCAGCTCGCTGCCGAGCTCACCCGTGCCCTCGCGGCTCGGCCGTCGTGCTACAAATGCCGTGGCCTAAGCTCCGGCGTAGGCGCTGAGATGTGATACACGTGTATACCCTCAGGTCTCTCGATGCAAATGCAATGCAATTCTTGGGGGGAGCGAATGGCGAGGATCGCGAAGTGACGCATTTAGTTTGTGATAGTGCGCCTTTAAAAACATATCTGATGTTCGCTATCGCGCGGATACGGTGCGAGAGGTTCCTACAGCTACGGCCATACGAATTCGAAGAGGACTCGGCCAGCTTCGCGGCGAGTCCGACGGTCAGCCGAGTCAACGTTAGCAGTGCGCCCGGCCGGTGTTTTAAGCTTATCGCTCCAGCGTTCAAGTTCCGCAAAGGGCAGTTGCAATTCGGGGGTACGGGAGGGGGGAGGGCCTGGGACGTGGGAGGGGTTTGAGCTGCCTTAAAGCTTGCACTGCAGCTGTCGAGGGCTGAAGAGAGAGTTGACTTTTGCACAGCGAGGCCTTTGCGCGGAAGTGCAATTATCCTTGTTCTGGTCTGGTCTGGAATGCACTTGAAAGTGATTTCAGCCTTGCAATTGCTTGCTTCTGCGCCAATTGCTCACTGTACATGTGACAAGCTACGATTTCTACGATTTCTGCCCAGCTCTGGACTTGTGCGGCGAGTTCTCGATTGCGCAATAAATCAAGGGGGTACATTTCATATAGCATACTACATTTCGGTGAGAGACTGACAGACTATGAGAGCCTGACGGAGTTCAACAGCCGGACTCCGAGGCTCTATAGCCGGGACCAAGAGAATGCAATTAATATTCTCACATATCATAGTATCATAGTTAATTGCAAGGGGGGACGAAGACCGAAGGGCTTCTCCCAGCTTGCCAAGTTGCTTCCCGTTCCCTCGCTTCAGCCAAACTTTTTCTATGAGGCCGTTTGCGAGGTCCAGTATGCAACACCAGAAAAAAATGATGGTTATTCGCGTTCTGATTGGCTCGGTGAACCGGTCAGCCCTCGACTTTCGAAAGTGGTTTTCGAGGGGAAAACCAACTTCTCTCTCACTCCGGGCTCTTCCTTGCGCGGTTCTGCATGGAACCACTTCTCCCTAGCTGTCTCCTCTAGATTTCCGCTTCCTCACACTGCGCCGCGTACGCCGTACGGTACCCGTGCCGCCTGCAGCTGGACTACTTCTCACTGCATCAAGCTTGCACCGCAGCACCGCCTACCGAGCGCGCGCCGCTGCCCGGCCCGCAGCCGAGCACGCTGACCGGCACTCGTGCTTGAGCTTGCACCGCAAAACCGCTTGCGCCGCTGCCTAGCTGCGCCGCTGATCGCAGCCGAGCTCGAGCACGCCCGGCCATCCAGACCGTGCTCTCTTGCTGCGCTCAGCACGCCGCCGAAATCGACTCTCTCTCGGCGAGCTTATACCGCAGTACCGCGTGCGCCGCTGCCCGCAGCCGAGCAGCGCAACCCCGAGGGGAGGACTCTGCGCATGTGCGTGCAACTCAGTGACTAGGCCTCTTTCATTAGATCCCGGTTCCCCCATTGCACCCCCGGCGCGAAAATCGCGGCCGGGCCACTAGTATCACAATCTAAGTACTCGATGACATCTAGAAGATCCGTAGTAATGACGGTCTGAATTCCTCATAATTAGTACCTCATTAATAACATTCAACGGTCGTCTCGATCTGTGATCGTGTGCAGGTGCAACTGACTCAGTTTGTAAGGTCGTGGGGCGTGCCGCAGTGCACCTGCCGGAGGCACGACGGCTGCTACAGGGGTACAGGGCCTGGGCCTGGGCCTGGGTACAGGTACAGCGCGCCGCGTCGCGCTGCAAGCGGCACGGTGGCCGCCGGGCGAAACCTTGCGAAACCCTGCGAAACACTTGCGAACTTCGGAAATCCGCTCCGAAATTCCCCTACTATTGAGAGCCGCTGTATCGGTCATACATCCTGGCCAGGCCTGGGCATACTAGCTATAGTCTAGTTCTAGTGCTGAGGGAAAGGGCCAGGCCTAGGGTTTCCCCGCGAAAGTCTCGCGATCGGCCGTCACCAAGTTCATGATCAGTTTGAAATCTGCAGCCTGCCCCCTGGCCTAGCGCCCACTTCATTGAGGGAGCTGCTCGCTGACGCGCACAAAGATGCTCCCTCATCACTCCGAATTCTGGTCCGTTGCGGTTGGCGGCCTGGGGGCCAGAGGCCGCAGGGCGCCGTGCCACGCTACGGGCCCCGGGGTGGCGCTGCAAAACCCTGCAAAATTCTTGCGAAATCGACTCCGAAATTCCTCTACTTTCGATCAACAAATAACGCTTGCGGAAATCGTTTTCTGGCGCGGCGGCCTGACGATTTCGGACACGCGAATTTTCGAAGTTGGTAGGCGCGGAAAGGCGGTCAGATTTAGAGAAGTTTCATCGCAATTTTGCAAGCGAGTGAAATGGGCGCCGGGCCCCGCCGGGAGTGGAAGCCGCAAAAACTGTCCTCGCCAGGAGTCGAACCTGGATCGTCTGCGCCGAACTGGTTCAACCACCACTCGAGTGGGGGGAATGAGCAGCCGGTTCATGCGCTCTAACCTTTGAGCTACGAGGACTTGCCCAGAATTTGATCCGCGGCCTTCTTAACCAAATCAGCCGCCCCGACGAAATTCGCGCGAAATTCGATCAGCTCATTCCGGATTCGGCGAGCCGCGCGGGCGTCCTCGGTCGTCCCGACCGCGACGAGCTTCTCAGCGACTGTACGATCCGCGATGAACTACGTATACGCCGTCGGCGCGAATTCGGAATTTAAGACGATCGATGCGGTGCGCGCGCGTGCGTGTGAGTGGGGCTCCCCGGGGCGCCGCGACCCGTTTTCGATCCTTCGCGAGCTCAAGGCGCGCAAAGCCAAGCTGAAGGCGCCCGCAGGCCTGGAACCGCGCAAAGCAAGACCGCTGCAAAACAATCGAGATCCGCCTCTCGTCGGGCTTGCACGTCTTTCCCAGCCGCACGATTCTGCAGGTGCGGCTACTTTCTATCCGGACGCAGATGAGTCATATATATACATGCACGGGCGCCCTGATCATCACCTTCTCGGCCCCGCGGCGCCGCGCGGCTGCGCAGACGTCTGGATGCACCCTCACGATCGTAGGTGATTCGGAGAACCCGACCATTTTGCAGCCCGACTCCCCTTCGCGCGTTCTCATCCTCGCCACTGGAAATTCTGTGCGCATCTTTAGATGCTCTTCGAGCTTGAAGGCGCTTCTCAAATTCTAGATCTGACCCAAATTCGATTCTGATCATACGCGCGCTCTGCGGCAGGCGAGGGTGACGTTCGTGAACTTGGAGCTGCGCGGCAGCATGGTTTTCAAGGGCAGCGGCTGTAACTGGTGATGGCACCTCTCCGCGCTCTTATCGCTCTAATCTTTAAAACTCGTACTTCAAAGCTGATGTACGCGTACACGCTGCAGGCGCTTTGACAATTGCGTGATTAATGGGCGGGGCTCCGTCGGAGTGCGCGTCACCTCGTCAGAGAACACGCACGCGGAGGCCGCGGCGCCCGTCCAGTCCACCCTCTCGTTCACCGCTTGCCGCATCACCGACTGCAGGCCGCAGGCGCGCCCACCGGCGCTCGCTCCGTCCGCCGCCCGCTCCGCCCGCCGCTGACCGGAAGCTCGCGCATGGCCGCAGCACGGCATCGTCTGCGATATGCCGTGCGCGACCGTGGAAGTCAGAAGGAGCGAAATATCCGCATGCAATCACGCCGTGAGCTTCAAGCACCGTACATGCGTTGTCCAGGCGGGCCCACGCTCGCGACGCGCGCCGCCGGCGTCTGACAGACCCCTTTTCAGATGATTGAGAGCGTGGTGCGGGGCTGCGCGGTGGGCATCGCTTTCACCGGCCCAGAACGCGACATCGTCAAGGACGGCTGCATCCACAACACCACGTGCGCCGTGGAGCGTGAGGGGCTCCACCGGCGTGGCCGGGGCTGCAGCCCTCGAAGTTACTAAGTTAGAGTTGGGCTCAAGCTCGAGCACGGCGCCAGCTGCTAGCTGCGCATGCAGATTGAAGGATGGGCTATAGAAATTAAATAGCTAGCGCTAGCGATAGCGTTGGGCTGGGCGTCAAGGTTAAACATGTATTGGAAATTCAACTGGTAGAAGGCTGACTCGGCCTTCCCTGCAGCTTTGCTTCCTGCAAGAAAGCCTGGCGAATGTATTCCCTTGAGAATATTGAATACACCAACAACGACGTACGTACATGTTTTAATTTGTCCCCCGCCCTTCTTGACTTAGAGGCGTTGCGACCTTTGATATCCCCCTATTCCTCCCGGATCCCCCACAGGACGGAATTCCGAGGCCGTGGCAAGCACCGGTGCCGCCGTTGAGCGAGCCCGTGGTGCGCCTTAATTATAAGCACAAAGCTCGTAGCTACGAGTGCCCGGCCATGCGACGTCCGCGCAGGGGCCCCGGCACCCGCTGCAATTGCAAGCGGCCCAGCATCCGACGAGCGACGCGAGCGATGCCCTCCCCGAGTCCCAACTTGTACCCTCCACGTGCATCCCGCGTACCGCCTTGCAGCGGCCTCACTGTGCTTCGCGCAGGCCGCCCTTTTCGAGGGGTTCCCCTCCGGCAGCTGTGCCGTCCCCGATCGCAACCCGTCCGAGTGCCCTCCCGCCGACGTGACCTTGCGTGTCCACCCGCCACCCGGTCCGCTGAGGACCCCGTGTAATATCATTTCATAGCTAATATTTATATAAATTCTGCACATTCTCGATTGCAAACTCCGCCCCAGAGTCGCCTGGCTCTACATTCGGATGCCCTGACCCCCTGGAGCCTGTGGATTTCCGGGTCGATTCATCCGTCCTTTTTGTGCGCGCGACCTTGTCCCGCGCCCTCTCTAGATCTCTTGCCTCGGCCCCCTCCCTGAGCCCCCTTTCCAGGATTAGATCGTAACCTCCCGAATACCGCACAGGCACAAGGCGACTATTTTCGCGCATCGCTCTCCTCCGGCATGCTGGAGTCCCAGAGCCGTGTCATCGATGTGTGTGAGCCCCTGCACCGCCTGGCCCTGTACCCTGACTCCCGCGGCCTCGGCGGCAGGTGCACGGGTTCAGCGCCGACACGTTCCGTTCATTTCTCTGGTTCTGCTACACGGGCGGGCTGCGGGTACCCTACTCGAAGACGTGGCGTGACAATTTGCGTGCGCGAGCTTCTCTAATATAAATATATTTGGGGGGGGGGGGGGAAGGGGGGGGCATACGGTTCGGCCGATCGCGAGTCGCTGGAAACAGCGGAGCGTGGGGAGGGCCCTGGGCAGCCCCATTCCTTATATAATTACTGGCCGTACCTATCCGAGCAAACGAATTTAATTTTCTTCCTTGATGTAAATATATGTATTCGAATTCCGTGGAATAAATTTGAATGCCGTCAACTGACTTCGCGCCGCGAGGCTTTGAAGCGCGGGGCGACGCAAGATCCTGCAATGCAGACAGGGCCGAGGCCCGGGCTTGCCTAGAGGTCATACGAGCGGCCCATTACTTCGGGGCTTCCTCATTCCTCGAATGCATCCTCAAGAGCCTCGACCACTACGGCTCTCTCCCAGTGCGCCCTCCGACCATCGCCGCCCCGCCCAGTCTCGCACGGCTCTCACGCTCCGCCAGGCCGGTGTGGCAATCGAGGCGCTCGTCTTGGCAGACCAGCTGGGCGACGGGCGCCTGCGGGCGCTGGCGCTACGCTGCGCCGTCGAGATGTCCAATTTCAAGGCAGCAGTCAGCAGCGAGCAGTTCCCAGCCCTTTTCAGCTCCCACCCTCAACTTGCTGTCGAACTCACCCGTGCCCTCGCGGCTCGGCAGTCGTGCTACCGATGCCGCCTCAGCTCGTGCATGCGCAGAAGCGGCATCGGCGTAGGCGCTGAGATGTGATACATGTGTACGGTCATGATGCGAATGCAATGCAATCATTGAATTCTTGGGGAAAGCGAATGGCGCCGAAGTGACGCATTTTTTAAGTTGTGATAGGGCGCCTTTAAAAACATATTTGATGTTCGCTATCGCGCGGATGCGGTGCGAGAGTATCCATCAATTCGGCAGAATTCGGCAGAATTAGCGGCTCGACCTTATCAAAAACCTCCTCGCTACAAACGCTCCTCGAGCCCCAGCCTCAGCCCCTTAAGCTTGCCGAATGGATCTGCTCTCCCTCCATTTTTTGAATGCTCACAAACTGGCCAAACCCGCGGCCGGCTCGAATCACAGTACCACCCCCCCCCGGCCCCCCCCCCCCCCCCTTTTAGAGCCCCAGACCGTTAGAGCCCCCTTTTAAGCGCGATAGCCTGGGACCAAGAGAGTGCAATTCGCACATATCTAGAGTGAAACTTTGAAACTGCAATCAAAACATAACAAATCTAAGTACTCAGTGACAACCAGGAGATCCGCAGCAATGCCAGGGCGCAGGGGGAGCAATTTGAGAGGAGATCGTCATGATCAGAGAGCGCATCGGAGGAATCGGACGAGGCAACTTATATATAGCAATATTTTTCCTAATAGCGCTATAGCCTTTTAGACATTTTAAGGCACCCCGCTCCCTTCTCCCCTTCCCGAGGGAAATGCTTGAGCTTAAGATTAAGTTCCGAAGGATTTAACTCTTGTGCTAGCTCCCTCACTGAGTCACCCAGATGGGGTCCAGATGGGGCACTTGTCGGATAGGCATGCAGGTATACGTATCTTCTTGGCTTGGCGAATTCGCGAAATCGAAGATTTGGCCACGGTGAGCCGCTCGAACTCGGACCCCGCGAAAAATCATCGGCCCAAGTCTTGCCAACACGAGCGTTTCGGCGAGGCACGTGCACCGAGGGCGGGGCTGGGGAGCGCGCACGCAGTTGCAAGGCCTGCCAGGCTGGGCGGCCCGCCGAGCGCGCTTCGGCACTCGGGGGCGGAGATCAAATCTGGAGGCCTAGCTACTACGCGGCTAGGAGGCCTTACCGTAGTACTTGGCTTAGGGCCTAGCAAAGCTTTGCGCCGGTTATGGCGGTGGCCGGCACAACTCGGCAATAGCTGTAGAGGCGTGCATCATGGCATTAGCTGGGGCCAGAAGTCTGCGAATTTCGAGAATTTCGAGTTGCGCTCTCATTAATATATTCACTACACTTCGAAGTCCCGGCCGCGGAGTCCGATCTAAATCTGTGGCCTATATATATGCATGCGCATGTGCAGCCAGACACATGTGCGCCGCCGGAGGCGCCGCGGCGGGGGCGAAACCTCGTGAAGTTGAGAAAATTTCGTGAAATTGCGAAAGCGCGAATTCGGCCCGGCCGGGAGTGGAAGCCGCGAAAACTGTCCTCGCCAGGAGTCGAACCTGGACCTTCTGGACCGACCCAGTTCAAGCCCGCTCGGAAGCAGGAATTAAACGACCCGGATCCATGCGCTCTAACCTTTGAGCTACGAGGACTTGCCCGGGATTTGATCCGCGAGCCTCTTGATCCCTAGGCCCTCAAAAATCCCAGACGAAATTCGCGCGAAATTCGATCGAATCATTCCGGCGAGCTCCTCATGCAGGGACCGTCGGTGCACCGCACGATCCGCGATGACGTTCTTCGTCGGCGCAAATTCGAGATTTCATACCATCGCCGCGGTGCGCGTGCGTGTGCGCGGGGCGCCGCGACCCGTTTTCGATTCTTCGCGAGCTCGAGCCTCGAGGCGCGCGCCGCGGCGCGCGCACAAAGCCAATCTTAAAGTCCCCGCAGGCCTGGAAGCGCGCGAAACGCGACCGCTGCGAGAATATCGAGATCCGCCTCTCGTAGGGATTGCACATCTTTCCAAGCCCGGCGGCCGCACGACGCTGCAGGTGCGATTTAGCCGGGCCCGTATACGCTGTTGAATTCATGCGCACGCGGCCTGAAATTTGCGGTGCGGCCGGCGGGGCGCGCGTAGGCATCATGGCATCTGACGTCGACTGCATGCACCCTCACGATCGTCGGCGATTCGGAGAAACAGACCATTTTGCAGCCCGACTCCCCTTCGCGCGTTCTCATCCTCGCCACTGGAAATTCTGTGCGCATCTTTAGATGCTCTTCGAGCTTGAAGGCGCTTTTGAAATTCTAGATCTGACCCAAATTCGATTCTGATCATGCGCGCTCTGCGGCAGGCGAGGGTGACGTTCGTGAACTTGGAGCTGCGCGGCAGCATGGTTTTCAAGGGCAGCGGCTGTAACTGGTGATGGCACCTCTCCGCGCTCTTATCGCTCTAATCTTTAAAACTCGTACTTCAAAGCTGATGTACGCGTACACGCTGCAGGCGCTTTGACAATTGCGTGATTAATGGGCGGGGCTCCGTCGGAGTGCGCGTCACCTCGTCAGAGAACACGCACGCGGAGGCCGCGGCGCCCGTCCAGTCCACCCTCTCGTTCACCGCTTGCCGCATCACCGACTGCAGGCCGCAGGCGCGTCCGCCGGCGCTCGCTCCGTCCGCCGCCCGCTCCGCCCGCCGCTGACCGGAAGCTCGCGCATGGCCGCAGCACGGCATCGTCTGCGATATGCCGTGCGCGACCGTGGAAGTCAGAAGGAGCGAAATATCCGCATGCAATCACGCCGTGAGCTTCAAGCACCGTACATGCGTTGTCCAGGCAGGCCCGCGCTTGCGACACGCGCGCCGCCAGAGTCTGACAGACCCATTTTCAGATGATTGAGAGCGTGGTGAGGGGCTGCGCGGTGGGCGTCGCCTTCACCGGCCCACAACACGACGTCGTCGAGGCCGGCTGCATCCGCAACACCACGTGCGCCGCGGAGCGCGAGGGCTCAAGCTCGAGCACGGCGCCAGCTGCAGATTGAAGGATGGGCTTCTAGCTTGCGCCTCAGCTTTTAAATTTCGCGGGAACTGCTTTAAATTCGACTTCCGAATTCGAAGTTCGCACAGCCCACCTCCGAGACGTCGACTCTGACTGGGACCCTCATCGCTACCCCCCCCCCCCACCCCCCCCTCGCCGCCCCCCCACTAGTAATAGACTCCCCTTCAGCCTGATCATGATTTCGTTCTCTCTAGATCTTGCCAAGTTGAGCGGGATCCCATATGCATCGATATCTCCTCTACATATATATATTCCGACCCAGGCCGGCCCGGCTGCAGCTGGGCCGCGGCCGCGGGCGCCCGCGCGGCCGGCCCGGCGCGGCCGGACCCCGACCGTTTCGATTGATCTGGACTCGAGATCAATATATATAGTAATGTATCCTTTAATTTAATTTGGGCGCCGGACCCGGGGGCCCCAATTGATTCGGACTTCCGAGTATATTCGGACCTGCTAGGCCTAGGCCTCTACAAGGGCTAGATGTATCTCTCGGGATCCGGTATGCATGCCCTCCCCCCATGCTCGACGCTAGCTATAGATAGGAAAACGATGTACCCAGGCCATCGCGAGGGCCTGCGCGTACGGGAAACTGGCGATGCTAGCGCATCGTCCAGCAGCATAAACAGCCTCCCGGCACCAAACGGAGCTGGAGGACACCGCCCGAGCACACCGGAGCCGAAAACAAGGCTCGCGACGCAACGCCAACAACAAGACGCAATCCAAGCGGCGTCGCAGCTCGGCGGTGCAGAGGGAGTCGAACGATGTGGAGCCGCGCTCACTCTCGAGCCGAGCGACCACCAAGAAGCCAACGCCGCCCGCGACGGAACTCGAGCCGGGCGGCGACCGACCGAACAAGCTCCTTCTGCTTGCAGAACCCCCCGTGCGATGCGCCCTTGCGAAGGGACATCACCCCGCCTCGCGCGTCGTTCGCGCCACCCGCCCGGGCCTCACGCCCGCCCCGCAGTTCTCAAATCACCACTCTTTCACTGCGTGGCGGGCGCGGGCGGCCGACGTTCGAACGACGTGCCATCCGCGTTCGCTGCCGACGCTAAAGGCATGCCGTCCTCTGGCCGAAGTCATGGGGCCTTACACCGCCGTCGAGCGGTTTGGCTATCCGTGAATAAGCCCCTCCCCAAATCACAAGCGGATCGATGTAACGGGGCCTTACACCGTCGTCGCGCGGTTTGGCTATCCGTCCGGTCCCCTCCGTTGCGCCGATACCACGGGGCCACACGCCGTCGTCGAGCGGCCCGGCTCTCCGAGGATAGGCAACCCGCGCGTCGATCCCCCGGGGCCGCAAGGCTCACCGGGGTAAGATGCCCCCCTGCTGTTCGCTCTCCGCCGCGCGCGCGCTCCCGCCCGCCTGCACGCCGCCCGCCACGCCGCCCGCCTCCCCACCTCGACCCTCTCATGCCACACCTTCCTCGCAGGAAACTGGGTCTTCGGCATGGTGTCTCCACTCTTGGTCTGTTTTCTTTTCTTTTCCTCGCCCTCCTCCCGCCGGCGGCCAGCCTCGCTCCGGTCCTCGGGCCCCTAGCTGAACCCACCACCTGGGCTTCCCCTCCCTCCGTCTGCGCCTCTGAGATCCTCGGGCTCCTATCTAGTCCCAGCTGGACCGCTGTGGGGATACTCACGGCACTTAGCCTGTCCATGGGAATCGGCGTCCGGGGCTATGTCCGACGACGCCGGCGCCTAGACGATGTCGCCGGGCTCGCTCCCCGCGAAGTCGAACCCGGACCCCCGGGCCTCCGCCGGGGCCCCCGATCGCCGCGCCTACTCCGCCCCCCTCGCCGCCCCGCCCCGCTGCTAGGCCCCGCTCTCTGCCGCCGTCGCCGGCCCTGGCGGCCCCTGCCGAGGTCCACCCGCCGGCGCCTTCGCCGCTCCCGCCCCCGCTCCTGCCCTATCCCCTGCCCGGCCCGCGCTGGTGCAACTCCTTGGCTCCCGCGCTCGCCCTTCTCCCCCTATCAGAGCCGACCCTCGCCTCGCCGGCCCCGGGCCTCGCGGAAGAGTCATCCGCGTCGCCTCCGTCGTTTCTTCAGCTCCCCCGCCCCCCCACCCCTACCGGCTGAGCTGCAGGTTTCTGCTGCGACGCCCTCCCGCCCCGACCTCCCCCTACCTGGCCTCCGTCCTGCACAGTCCAATCGTGTACGCCCCCGTACCCTGCGCCCGCTGACGCCCCTGCCCGCGCGTCCTCCCTTCTCGACGGCGCGGGCACGTCGCAACGTTGCAGCCGCTCTTGCCCTCCGGAACAGCTGGCCCTCTTTACCCCCCCCAGCAGCTGTGAGGACGCGCCCGATGGCTCCGCAGGCCAGCTCCCTCGCCAGCTCTCCTGCCCCGCCCCGGGGTGTCCGCCTCACGGTCCGATTCGCGCTCTCGTCTGGCCGCTCCCTTCCCGACCCCGCCCGCCCCTCCTCGCCCGGCGCCTCAAGGGCCACGCCACCCGCCGCCGCCCAGCCCGAGAGCCCCGCCCCAGCCCGCCCCTGAGCCGCGCCGACGCCCGTTAACGGCAGTCCCTGACCCCCCTTCCTCCTGTACGGCCCCCATTTCCCCCCTTCATGCCTTCCTGCACGGCTCGTGCCCCCCCCTGCCCCATATCACAACCCCCGAGCTCCTCGCCCTCTCCGCCCTCTCTCTCCTTTTTCTTCTTTCCTTTCTCCTCGCCCTCTCGTTACTCCCTTTCTCACTTCTCCTCCAGTTACCCCCCCGCCTCTCAGAGTACCCCCCCCTGCATCCCTTGATTGCCCGGCTCTTACATAGAACTCTCCTTTCCCCCCCTTGGACCCCCTCAGCAGTGTCCTTCGCGGAGTCGCCTCCTCTCTCGGCCCCCCCTGACCCACCCCCTCTTTCCTTGTGGACTACCCCTAGGGCACCGCCCCTCTCCCCGCCTCTCCCGCCTCTTTCTTCCCCCTTCTATCAGGCCCCGTCTTATCTTCAGCTCTCCCCCGCCTTCCTCGCCCTCCCCTCGCTGCTTCTCCTCCTGCTGTCGGCTCGCTTCCTTCGCCACCTTGTTTTTCCCGATCCCGCTCCCAGCGCCCACCGTCCCCTCCTCATTCGCGCCCGCCGGCAAGCCCAGCATGCGCGACGAGCCCGCGGGCGTCGATGTGGAGGCCCTTACCGCGGGGCCCCCCTCCTTATCCTCTCCCTTCACTGTCTCCTTGCCCTCCCTCCCCTTACAACTGCCCCTCACCTTATCGACGCCCTCCGCTTCGTTATTGCAGCGGTTCCCGTATCCCCACTATGGCTCATTGATCCCTCGTACCCGGCCCCCTCGACCAGCCCTCCCCCCGCCCCTCCTCTTAGGACACCCCGAGCAACTGCTCCCCCCCTCCCACCCTTCTCCCTCCCCCCGCCCCCGCCTCCTCCTACCCCTCTGCCCCTCCCCCCGCCAGCTGCCGGGATCCTTCTGCTCGCACTCCTCTCCCGGCGCCGCCGGCGGTTTCTTGACTCGTCCGGCCCTGCTCTTCTTCAACTCCTTACCTGCCCTGTCCTCCCCTCCGACCTCCCTCGCCCTCCCCAGCCTTGTCCCTTTGGCACGCCGCCGGGCAGCGTTCGCTTGGACCCGCCTCGCCGACTTTGCTCTCCTTCTCGCACCCCGTCTCCTTGAATTTTCTATTATTTTCCCGGCCTTCCTAGCGGCCGAATGGCATGTGCTTTCCTGTGCACTATGGCAGCTCGGGGCTGATCTCCTGCATGCACTCTATGTCTCAGATGACCGGGCCTGGCCCCGGCTGTGCTGGCTGCACCGTTTACCCTGCCTTTCCTCCTTCTTCTAGGCCATCCTCCAGAACCCTAGAATTTATTTCGATAGTGACCGTTTCTGCTTTAGCAGGCCACGCCCTACAAACTGCTCTAGACACTATATCCCCCCGTGGCCCCTTAAAGAAAGCCCCGTACCCACACTACTCCCCCAAGCTCCTCACCATCATCGCCGCCCTCTTGTGGCACATTCAACCTGCTGCTGCGCATCCCGTCCTGCACCTTCCCCTCATCCCCCTTCTACCCATGGCCAGTCCCCTTCTCATTGCTCTTGGAGCTATCGCTGCCCTCCTTGCTTGCGGCCGCACGCAAATGTGGGGGCCCTCGAGCATGACCACTCCGCGCGCCTTGCCTCCCACCGCGCCATGCGACCTGCAGGACGCTGTCGGCCCTCCCACCGCCCCGCGCTGTGCCCGTGCTAACGGACCCGGACCTGAGATGAGGCCGCCGCCGAGCCCCCGCGCGCCGCCCGCCTCGCCCCAGCTCGCGCCGCTAGACCTGCGGGACGCTGTCGGCCCCCCTGCTGCCCCGCGCTGCGCCCGAACTGACGGACCTGGGCCGGAAGTGAAGCCGCCGCCGTGCCCCAGCGCGCCGCCCGCCTCGCCCCAGCTCGCGCCGCTAGACCTGCGGGACGCGGTCGGCCTCCCGCCGCCCCGCGCTGCGCCCGAGCTGACGGACCTGGGCCGGAAGTGACGCCGCCACCGAGCCCCCGCGCGCCGCCCGCCTCGCCCAGCTCGCGCCGCTAGACCTGCGGGACGATGTCGGCCCTCCGCGCCCCGCGCTGCGCCCGAGCTGACGGACCTGGCCGGAAGTGAAGCCGCCGCCGAGCCCTCGTGCGCCACCCGCCTCGCCCAGCTCGCGCCGCTAGACCTGCGGGACGCTGTCGGCCCTCCCGCCGCCCCGCGCTGCGCCCGAGCTGACGGCCTTGGGCCGGAAGTGACGCCGCCACCGAGCCCCCGCGCGCCGCCCGCCTCGCCCCAGCTCGCGCCGCTAGACCTGCGGGACGATGTCGGCCCCTCCGCCACCCCGCGCTGCGCCCGAGTTGACGGACCTGGGCCGGAAGTGAAGCCGCCGCCGTGCCCCCGTGCGCCACCCGCCTCGCCCCAGCTCGCGCCGCTAGACCTGCGGGACGCTGTCGGCCCTCCCGCCGCCCCGCGCTGCGCCCGAGCTGACGGACCTGGGCCGGAAGTGAAGCCGCCGCCGTGCCCCCGTGCGCCACCCGCCTCGCCCCAGCTCGCGCCGCTAGACCTTCGGGACGCTGTCGGCCCCCCTGCTGCCCCGCGCTGCGCCCGAGCTGACGGACCTGGGCCGGAAGTGACGCCGCCACCGAGCCCCCGCGCACCGCCCGCCTCGCCCCAGCTCGCGCCGCTAGACCTGCGGGACGCTGTCGGCCCCCCTGCTGCCCCGCGCTGCGCCCGAACTGACGGACCTGGGTCGGAAGTGAAGCCGCCGCCGTGCCCCAGCGCGCCGCCCGCCTCGCCCCAGCTCGCGCCGCTAGACCTGCGGGACGCTGTCGGCCCTCCCGCCGCCCCGCGCTGCGCCCGAGCTGACGGACCTGGGCCGGAAGTGACGCCGCACCGAGCCCCGCGCGCCGCCCGCCTCGCCCCAGCTCGCGCCGCTAGACCTGCGGGACGCTGTCGGCCCCCTGCTGCCCGCGCTGCGCCGAGCTGACGGACCTGGGCCGGAAGTGACGCCGCCACCGAGCCCCGTGCACCGCCCGCCTCGCCCCAGCTCGCGCCGCTAGACCTGCGGGACGCTGTCGGCCTCACCGCCGCCCCGCGCTGCGCCCGATTTGACGGGCCTGGACCTGAAGACAAGCCGCCGCCGAGCCCCCGCGCGCCGCCCGCCTCGCCCCAGCTCGCGCCGCTAGACCTGCGGGACGCTGTCGGCCCCCCTGCTGCCCCGCGCTGCGCCCGAGCTGACGGACCTGGCCGGAAGTGAAGCCGCCACCGAGCCCCCGCGCGCGCCCGCCTCGCCCCAGCTCGCGCGCTAGACCTGCGGGACGCGGTCGGCCTCCCCGCCCCGCGCTGCGCCCGAGCTGACGGACCTGGGCCGGAAGTGACGCCGCCACCGAGCCCCCGCGCGCCGCCCGCCTCGCCCCAGCTCGCGCCGCTAGACCTGCGGGACGATGTCGGCCCCTCCGCCGCCCCGCGCTGCACCCGAGCTGACGGACCTGGGCCGGAAGTGAAGCCGCCGCCGAGCCCTCGTGCGCCACCCGCCTCGCCCCAGCTCGCGCCGCTAGACCTGCGGGACGCTGTCGGCCCTCCCGCCGCCCCGCGCTGCGCCCGAGCTGACGGACCTGGGCCGGAAGTGACGCCGCCACCGAGCCCCCGCGCACCGCCCGCCTCGCCCCAGCTCGCGCCGCTAGACCTGCGGGACGCTGTCGGCCTCACCGCCGCCCCGCGCTGCGCCCGATTTGACGGACCTGGACCTGAAGACAAGCCGCCGCCGTGCCCCCGTGCGCCACCCGCCTCGCCCCAGCTCGCGCCGCTAGACCTGCGGGACGCTGTCGGCCCCCCCGCCGCCCCGCGCTGCGCCCGAGCTGACGGACCTGGGCCGGAAGTGAAGCCGCCGCCGAGCCCCCGCGCGCCGCCCGCCTCGCCCCAGCTCGCGCCGCTAGACCTGCGGGACGCTGTCGGCCCTCCCGCCGCCCCGCGCTGCGCCCGTGCTGACGGACCTGGGCCGGGAGTGAAGCCGCCGCCGAGCCCTCGCGCGCCGCCCGCCTCGCCCCAGCTCGCGCCGCTAGACCTGCGGGACGCTGTCGGCCCTCCCGCCGCCCCGCGCTGCGCCCGAGCTGACGGACCTGGGCCGGAAGTGAAGCCGCCACCGAGCCCCCGCGCGCCGCCCGCCTCGCCCCAGCTCGCGCCGCTAGACCTGCGGGACGCGGTCGGCCCTCCGCGCCCCGCGCTGCGCCGAGCTGACGGACCTGGGCCGGAAGTGACGCCGCCACCGAGCCCCGCGCGCCGCCCGCCTCGCCCCAGCTCGCGCCGCTAGACCTGCGGGACGATGTCGGCCCCTCCGCCGCCCGCGCTGCGCCGAGCTGACGGACCTGGGCCGGAAGTGAAGCCGCCGCCGAGCCCTCGTGCGCCACCGCCTCGCCCCAGCTCGCGCCGCTAGACCTGCGGACGCTGTCGGCCCTCCCGCCGCCCCGCGCTGCGCCCGAGCTGACGGACCTGGGCCGGAAGTGACGCCGCCACCGAGCCCCCGCGCACCGCCCGCCTCGCCCCAGCTCGCGCCGCTAGACCTGCGGGACGCTGTCGGCCCCCCTGCTGCCCCGCGCTGTGCCCGATTTGACGGACCTGGACCTGAAGACAAGCCGCCGCCGTGCCCCCGTGCGCCACCCGCCTCGCCCCAGCTCGCGCCGCTAGACCTGCGGGACGATGTCGGCCCCCCGCCGCCCCGCGCTGCGCCCGAGCTGACGGACCTGGGCGGAAGTGAAGCCGCCGCCGAGCCCCGCGCGCCGCCCGCCTCGCCCAGCTCGCGCCGCTAGACCTGCGGGACGCTGTCGGCCCTCCCGCCGCCCCGCGCTGCGCCCGTGCTGACGACCTGGGCCGGAGTGAAGCCGCCGCCGAGCCCTCGCGCGCCGCCCGCCTCGCCCAAGCTCGCGCCGCTAGACTGCGGGACGCTGTCGGCCCTCCCGCCGCCCCGCGCTGCGCCCGAGCTGACGGACCTGGGCCGGAAGTGAAGCCGCCACCGAGCCCCGCGCGCCGCCGCCTCGCCCCAGCTCGCCCCGCTAGACCTGCGGGACGCTGTCGGCCTCCCGCCGCCCGCGCTGCGCCCGAGCTGACGGACCTGGCCGGAAGTGAAGCCGTCGCCGAGCCCCCGCGCGCCGCCCGCCTCGCCCCAGCTCGCGCCGCTAGACCTGCGGGACGCTGTCGGCCCCCCTGCTGCCCCGCGCTGCGCCCGAGCTGACGGACCTGGGCCGGAAGTGACGCCGCCACCGAGCCCCCGCGCACCGCCCGCCTCGCCCCAGCTCGCGCCGCTAGACCTGCGGGACGCTGTCGGCCTCACCGCCGTCCCGCGCTGCGCCCGATTTGACGGGCCTGGACCTGAAGACAAGCCGCCGCCGAGCCCCCGCGCGCCGCCCGCCTCGCCCCAGCTCGCGCCGCTAGACCTGCGGGACGCTGTCGGCCTCACTGCCGCCCCGCGCTGCGCCCGATTTGACGGGCCTGGACCTGAAGACAAGCCGCCGCCGAGCCCCCGCGCGCCGCCCGCCTCGCCCCAGCTCGCGCCGCTAGACCTGCGGGACGCTGTCGGCCCCCCTGCTGCCCCGCGCTGCGCCCGAGCTGACGGACCTGGGCCGGAAGTGAAGCCGCCGCCGTGCCCCAGCGCGCCGCCCGCCTCGCCCCAGCTCGCGCCGCTAGACCTGCGGGACGCGGTCGGCCCTCCCGCCGCCCCGCGCTGCGCCCAAGCTGACGGACCTGGGCCGGAAGTGACGCCGCCGCCGAGCCCCCGCGCGCCGCCCGCCTCGCCCCAGCTCGCGCCGCTAGACCTGCGGGACGATGTCGGCCCCTCCGCCGCCCCGCGCTGCGCCCGAGCTGACGGACCTGGGCCGGAAGTGAAGCCGCCGCCGAGCCCTCGTGCGCCACCCGCCTCGCCCCAGCTCGCGCCGCTAGACCTGCGGGACGCTGTCGGTCTCCGCCGCCCCGCGCTGCGCCCGAGCTGACGGACCTGGGCCGGAAGTGAACCGCCGCCGTGCCCCTGCCCACCCGCCTCGCCCAGCTCGCGCGCTAGACCTGCGGGACGCTGTCGGCCCCTGCTGCCCCGCGCTGCGCCGAACTGACGGACCTGGGCCGGAAGTGACGCCGCCACCGAGCCCGCGCACCGCCCGCCTCGCCCCAGCTCGCGCCGCTAGACCTGCGGGACGCTGTCGGCCTCACCGCCCCCGCGCTGCGCCCGAGCTGACGGACCTGGGCGAAGTGACGCCGCACCGAGCCCCGCGCACCGCCCGCCTCCCCCAGCCGCGCCGCTAGACCTGCTGGGACGCTGTCGGCCTCACCGCCGCCCGGCGCCGCACCGCGCTTACGGACCCGGACCCGCAGTGACGCCGCCGCGGGCCCCCGCGCGCCGCCCGTCTCGCCCCAGCTCGCGCCGCTAGACCTGCGGGACGCTGTCGGCCCTCCCGCCCCCGCGCTGCGCCCGAGCTGACGGACCTGGGCCGGAAGTGACGCCGCCACCGAGCCCCCGCGCACCGCCCGCCTCGCCCCAGCTCGCGCGCTAGACCTGCGGGACGCTGTCGCCCTCCCGCCGCCGCGCTGCGCCCGTGCTGACGGACCTGGGCCGGGAGTGAAGCCGCCGCCGAGCCCTCGCGCGCCGCCCGCCTCGCCCAAGCTCGCGCCGCTAGACCTGCGGGACGCTGTCGGCCCTCCCGCCGCCCCGCGCTGCGCCCGAGCTGACGGACCTGGGCCGGAAGTGAAGCCGCCACCGAGCCCCCGCGCGCCGCCCGCCTCGCCCCAGCCCGCGCCGCTAGACCTGCGGGACGCTGTCGGCCCTCCCGCCGCCCCGCGCTGCGCCCGAGCTGACGGACCTGGGCCGGAAGTGAACGCCGTCGCCGAGCCCCCGCGCGCCGCCCGCCTCGCCCCAGCTCGCGCCGCTAGACCTGCGGGACGCTGTCGGCCCCCCGCGCCCCGCGCTGCGCCCGACTGACGGACCTGGGCCGGAAGTGACGCCGCCACCGAGCCCCGCGCACCGCCCGCCTCGCCCCAGCTCGCGCGCTAGACCTGCGGGACGCTGTCGGCTCCCCCGCCCCGCGCTGCGCCCGAGCTGACGGACCTGGGCC
>QPMI01000337.1:0-58799 GCA_004431415.1 Cyanophora paradoxa | reverse complement strand
CGGCGCAGAACGCGTCCAAGGTGATCAACCAGAAGGAGGGCCAGGGTGCGTCCCGGCCGCGCGGGGCCGGGCGGCTCGCGGGGCGGGCGGGCGGGGCCGACGGGCGCGGGGGCAGCGCTGCTGGGGATCGCGGGGCGGGAGAAGCAGATGGAGGCGGCGAAGCTCGTCGACGAGATCCGGCGCGCCCCGGCCCGCCCCTCCCATGCGCGGCCCCGGGCCGGCTGACCCCGCGGCCCCCGCGCAGGGACGACATCCAGGCCATCTACTACGCCGTGCGCCCCGCCCCGCCCCCGCAGCGCCGCGCGGGGCGGGGGGCGGGCTGGAGCGGGGCGGGCGGGGCGCAGGCGGAGCAGAAGCTGGGGACTCGATCGTGCCGACCGAGCAGCGCGCCCTCGACAAGCTCTCCCAGCTCGAGGCCCGCCCCGCAGCGCCCCGCCGGCCGGCCGCGCGGGAGGGGCGGGGGGCTGAGGGGCCGGGGCGGGGCGGGGCGGGCAGGAGCTGATGGTGCCGGGTGGCCCTACAAGAAGATGCCGCGCTACGCCGGCCTCCCCTACCTCAAGGCCCGCCCCGCCCCCCGCACGCCCCGCCCCGCCCCGCCCCGCCCGAGCGCCGCCCGCAGGGGCGCGCCGCCGTGCGCGTGGAGACCACGCAGGGGGCCTTCACGGTGGTGGCGGACGGGTACAACGCCCCGGTGACGGCCGGCAACTTCGTGGACCTCGCCAAGCGCGGCTTCTACGACGGCCTCCCCTTCGGCGCCTTCCCCCGCCAGAGCATCCTCACCTCCGGCCGCCCCGCCTCCGGCGAGCCCGGTCCGCCCCGCCCCTCCATGCCCCTCCCCCTCCCCTCTTTCACCCCCCGCCGCGCCGCCGCGCCGCCGCGGTTCCAGCGGGGCGGGGCGGGCAGGGTTCGTGGACCCGGCGACGAAGGCGGTGCGGCAGATCCCGCTGGAGGTGCGGGTGCGGGAGTTCCTGACGCCGATCTACGGGCGGACGCTGGACGAGGCCGGCCTCTCCGACGACCAGAAGGACGTCGTCCTCCCCTTCGGGGCCTACGGCGCCGTCGCCATGACACGGTGCCCCCGCCCCGCCCGCCCCGCCCCGCCCGCCGCCCGGGGGCTGACGGGGGGGCGTGGGGCGTGGGCAGGCCGGAGGGGGACGCGAACGGGGCCTCGTCGGAGTTCATGATCTACCTGTACAGCGGGGACTACTTCACGTCGCGGCTGCTGGACGGGAACTACGCGGTGTTCGGCTACGTGACGGAGGGGCGCGACGTGCTCCCCAAGCTCTCCAACAGCGACTCCATCAAGAAGGCCACCGTCCTCTACGGCGCCGAGAACCTCACCTCCACCTAGCTATAGAGGCGCCCCGCGCCCCCCTCGTGCCCATCAGTTCCTTCTGCAGTTGAATTCGCGTTTACATTGAGATAGAGATTCATGATCAAGTTAAGGCTTGCGCGACGAAGTCGGAGAGGGGGGGGGGGAAGCTGCGTTGCCGACGTACCCAAGAAGCGCGTGCCTTTTTTTTGCCGAACCAAACTACAACACCCCCCGGGCCCACAGATACTTGTACGCAGAGCATCGCTTGCGGGAGCCTTGCGACTTCTGTAACAGGCTGCAAGCTCCTCGCCGCGGGCTAGCGCTGCAGCCGAACTCCTCGCGGCCTTGGACGCTGGTGATGGAAACCGGCGTCTGAGCGCACCGGCCACGCCAGCTCTGCGCGCGTCATTAGAGCAACGGCGTCGCCTCGTCTGCCTTGTTGGGCTTGCTGCCCCGGCGAGCTCGAGGGCCAGCCATCCTTCAGCGCATCGAAGGTGGAGAACAACCCCGGGCGTAGCCATTCTCGCACCCTGCAGCCGATGGGCTGCGAGGTGAGCAAGGAAGCCAGCGCCGGAAGCGCTCAACTCGCGACTCCGCCCGCGCACGGAACACGTCCGCCGCACGCCGCCAAGGCAGACAGCAACGGCGTGATGCAGTCTCTGCCCGTGGCCTCCAGCAGCTCTCCCGCGCGCCCGGCAGCGGCGGCGGCGGCGGCGGCGGCGAACGGCTCTGTTAAGCCAACGGCGGCGAACGGCGTGTCTGGCGGCACGTCGAACGGCGCGCAGAACGGGACGGCCTATGGCGCGGGGAGGCCCTTCGCATCCGCGGCGCCCCCGGTGCCGAAGCCGGCGGCAGCGCCAGCCGCCGCGGCGGCGCAGAAGCAGCGGCCGATGGACTCGATGGTGCGTCGCGTGCGGCGCGCCGCCGGCGGGGCGGGGGGATGCTGACGGCGGGCAGTCGATGGCGTCGTTCGCGGGGGCCGGGGGCGGGGCGCGCCCCTCGGTGGACGACTACTTCGGCTCCCTCAAGCCCAAGCCCAAGCGTGCGCCGCCCGCGCCCGCGCCCCGGCGCCGGCGGGGGCCGACGCGCGCGGCAGCGGCGGGGGCGGCGGCGGCGCTGCCGGCGATGATCCCCGGGGACGAGTTCACGGAGGGGGCGGGGGACCCGCGGCTGGTGGTGCTGCGGGGGCGGGCGATGACGCTGGAGTACAAGGTGATGGTGGCGGCCGGGGAGGCGGCGCGCCCGGCGCTGGAGCGGCTCGTCGAGGAGGTCTTCTCCGAGGTGGACGCCACTTTCAACACGTGGAACCCCGCCTCCGAGGCCTCCCGCCTCAACGCCGCCGCCGGCAAGGCCCCCCTCCAGCTCTCCCGCCCCCTCCAGCAGCTCCTCGCCCTCTGCCGCGAGCTCCACAAGCTCACGGGCGGCCGCTTCGACCCGACCGTCGGGCCCCTGCGGCGCGCCTGGCTGGAGAAGCTCGAGCGGGGCGTGAAGCCGACGCCGGAGGAGGCGGCGACGGCGGCGGGGCTCGTGGGGATGGCGAAGCTGGCGGTGTCGGAGGAGGGGGTGGCGACGAAGGCTGCCCCCGGGGTCTCCCTCGACCTCGGGGCCGTCGCCAAGGGCCTGGCGGTGGACATGCTCGTCGAGCGCCTCGGCGCCGCCGGCTTCGAGGACGCCCTCGTCGACTGGGCCGGCGACATGCGCGCCGCCGGGCGCCACCCCGCCGGGCGCGACTGGCGCACGGCCGTCCTCTGCCCGCCCCCGCTGGAGGCGCTCTTCGACCGGTGGAAGGGGGCCGGGGTGGCGCCCGGGGAGCGGCGGATGCTGGCGGACGTGGCGCTGCGGGGGCGGGCGGCGGCGACCTCGGGGGACTACCAGCAGCTCTACAAGTTCGGCTACTACCACGTCTTCGACCCGCGCCGCGGGGCGGCGATGAAGGCGACCGCCACCTCGGTCGCCTCGGCCACCGTGCTCGCCTCCTCCTGCGCCCTCGCGGACGCCCTCGCCACCGCCGCCATGACCTTCGACTCCGACACCGCCGCCCGCGACTTCCTCGAGCGGGTGCCGCCCCCCCGCCCCGCCCCGCCCCGCCCCGCCCCTCACCCCGCTGCCGGCCCCCAGCTGCGCGGGCAGATGCCCGAGCGCGTCTTCGGCTACGTCCTCTACTCGCGCTCCTCGCCGGCCGTCCTCCAGGCGATCGCCGAGCCGCCGGCCGCCCCGCCCGCGCCCCCGGCCGGCGTGCGCGGGGACCAGCTGCGCGAGCTCATGCGCTCCGTGCCGCTGCCGGTGGCGGTGATCACGGCGCCCGGGGCGGGCGGGGCGGGGCCGCACGCGATCACGGCGAACAGCGTGGCGGTGCACGCGGGGGAGGCGCCCCTCGCCTCCTTCAACGTCGCCCGCGGCTCCGCCATGCACGCCCTCCTCTCCGAGCCGCGCCCCGAGCCCCTCCCCCTCGCCCTCCACTTCCTCGCCCCCGACCAGGGGCCCCTCGCCGCCCGCTTCGCCGGCCCCGCGGGGCGCCAGTTCGAGGGCCTCCAGCACGAGACGGACGCCGAGACGGGGGCGCCGCTGCTGCGCGGCCCCTTCGCCACGCTCGTCTGCCGCGTCGAGCGGCTGCTGCCGGGCGGCGACCACGCCCTCGTCCTCGCCCGCGTCCTCTCCGCCGAGCGCCGCCCCGCCGACCCCGCCGCCCCTTCCCGCCCTCTGGCACGCCCGCGCCTGCCGCGCCCCGACGCCCCTCGAGGGCCCGCCGGCGCCCCTCCCCGTGGGCCCCTCTCCGTCGCCGACCTCGCGGCGCGCGTGCCGCGGCCGCACGCCGAGCTCCTCCCCGCCGGGGGGCCCCCGAGGCGGCCCCGCCGGCCCTCGCCGACGCCTTCACCCTCCTCTCCCTCGACCCGCCCCTCCTCTCCTTCGCCCTCCCGCCGCCTCCCCGCCGCCCCGCCTGCGCCGCCCCCGGGGCCGCCTTCCGGGTGCGGCTGCGGGGGCCGGGGCGCGCTGGCGGAGCTCTCGTGCCGGGCGCTGGCGGCGCACGCGGCCGGCGACGCGGCGCTCGTCGTCGCCGAGGCCCTCGCCCTCGAGCGGCCGGCCCCCGGCCCCGCCGCCCGCGACGCCACCGCCCTCCTCTTCTACTCCGGCCCCGACGCCCGGCCCCTGCCCCTCGCCCTCGGCACACCCTCCGTCGCCTAGCCCCGCCCCGCCCCGCTTCACCCCAAACCTGGCAGCTGGAGAGCAGGGGACGTCCCTGCCTCGTTGAACGAATCGCATGATACCTGCACCGGCGCGGCGCCGGGGGCCGAGCAGCGGGGGCCGCGCTCGATCCCGCCGCGGTGGCGATCATGATCAGAGCCGAGCGGCGAGACAGGGGTGTTTGAGCTGGAGACGGATCGACAGGCAGGGGATCGAGGGGGCAAAAGCGAGTCGGGGAGGCGGGTCGTGCGGCGTGGGAGGGTGCGGAGGGGCACAGCTGAGTGGAGTGTCGAGGGGTGCTGGGCGGGCAGGTGCGCGCGGGGAGGGGCGCGGGGCGGTGTCGCGGGGCAGGAGGGGAGCGGGGAGGAGGGCGGGGCGGGGGCCGGGGCGGGGCGGGGGGCTGCGCTATGATATCCGGGGGCTCTCCTTGAGGAAGGAGAGCCCGTCCGAGTCCAGGCTGCTCCCCAGCTCCTTCGCCGACGCCGGCGCCCTGCCCCCGACCCGTCGGCCCACGCCCCGGCCCCGCCCCGCCCCCGCCCCCGCCCCACACGCACTTGGCCTTCTTCGTCGCCCCGGGGGCCCGCGGCTGCGCCCCGGGGCCCCGCGCGCGTCGGGCCGCGCGGCGGCCGCCTGCGCGGCCTGAGCCGCGGCGAAGGCGGCGGCCTGCGCGGCGCGCGGTCAGCGGGCAGCTCGAGGCAGGGGGGCGGGGGGCGGGGGGGCGGGGGCGGGGGCGGGCCGGGGGCATCTTGAAGCGGGCGCGGTTCTCGCAGATGTCCTGCATGTCGAGGAGGCGCTGCTTGATCTGCTCGAGGTAGGCCACGAGCGAGGCATCCCCCTCCAGCGGCTGCCGGAACTGGCACCGCCCGTACACGTTCATGATGCTCATCTTGATCTCCCCCAGCAGCCGGTTCTGCCCCGCCCCGCAGGCAGCCGGTCGGCCGGGCACGGCGGGGGGGGGAAGCGGGGGCGGGGGCGGGGGCGGCGGACGCGGTTGTTGGCGTCGCTCTCCTTGAGGAGGGCCTGCTGGTCGAAGCGGGCGACCTCGGCCTTGCGCGCCTCCAGCTTCATCTGCAGCTCCGCGATCTCGCTGTTCGACACCAGCAGCGTGTTCTGCTTCTCCTTGATGAAGTTCGCCAGCTTCGCGCGCTGCTGCTCCATCGTGTCCATGTCCCGTTGCACCCCCGCCGTCAGGTCCGTGTTCGCCCCGGAGAGCGTCGCGTACCGCGCCAGCACTGCGCCCCGCCCCGCCCCGCCCCGCGTCGCGCCCCGCCCCGCCCCGCGCGCCGCCGGAGCGCCGGGCACCGTCCTGCACTTCGGGGAACTCGTCGGCGGCGTGCTGCACGACCGACTCCAGGTAGCGCTGGTACTTCATCATCTTCTCTGCGCCCGCCCCGCCTCGCACCCCCACGCCCCGATGCCCCGCACGCCCCTGTCGCGCGCCGGCTCGCACCGAGCATGCGAGCCATCTGCTCCTTGTTGTGGATCAGCTCCCGCAGGCTTTCCTCCAGCTCGATGATTTCCAGCTCCTGCCCCGCCCCCGCGTCAGCCGCGCCGCGCGCGCCGCCGGCTCTGGCGGTACCTTCGCTTCCCGCAGCTTGATCTCCTCCGCCGCTTTCCTGTGCGCCCGCATCCGCTTCGCGTCGTTCTCCTTCAGGAACTTCTCGAACTTGATCACTTGCTCTCGTATTTGTTGTTGCTGCGCAGCGCAAGCGACTGAGCAACGCGTAGCCGCTCTCTAGGCCCGCAAGCGGGCACCTTTTTCGCCAGCTCCTCCTCCTTGGCTTGGCAGCGGCGCATACGCTCCTTGAACTCCTCCTTCTTCCTGTCTAGCTCCTCCTGCACCTCTGCCATCTCCTTCTTCTTCTGGAGGAGCAGCGTGGACTGCGACGTCTGCGCCGTGCGGCGTCAGCTTTGTCCGCTCCGGTCGGAGGCGGAGGGCCGGCTGGACCTGCTGCTCCCCCAGGTCGACGAGGGGAGGCAATGGGACGACCTGGTCATTTGGTATACGATCACTGTGCGACGAAAGCAGCCGTCAGCGTTAGCTTTGAAGGGCGCCTTCGGAAAAGGGCTGAGCGCTGGACGCACTAGTCGCGGCTGTGGACGAGGAGGAAAGCGGACGCACAGATCAGTAACGCGCAAAGGCAACCCGCATCGGCGCGGCGACGCCCGGAACTCACTATCCGACCCGTTCGCGCTGGGTCACAAAAAAGCTCATGGCCTGAGGGCCTCCAAGCACTGTAGATCGACCTGTGCTGCACCCACGCCGCGCCGGGATCCGTTCTCAAAGCTGCGCTTCTTTTTTGCAAGGGGGAGTACAGCAGCAAAGTGGCGAAGCGCGAACCACGCACGACAGGAGCTCGCAAACGCTTCAGTTTTGTAGATTGCAATCTTTAGCTGAACGGGCTTCGCACGTAGGGGATGTCCCGGCGCGGCGGCGGGGCGAGCGCTGCCGGCGCATCTTCCTTCTCACGCGTCGTCGTGATAGACAATGGAGCGGGATCGGCGAAAGTCGGCCTCGCCGGAGAGGCGGAGCCTGCGAGGTCCGGACGCGCCGCAGCTGGCGCCCCTGCACGCCTCGCGCGCGCTCGCGTTGACGCCGTATACGCGCCAGGATCATGCCGAACTACATAGCGAAAGCGCGCAACGACCGGCGGCTGTACGTGGGCGACGAGGTCTTCGAGTGCATGGAGACGAGCGGCATGTCGTTCAGGAGGCCCTTTGACATGGCGCGCCCGCCGCCGTGGCCGCCCGCTCGCCTGCCCGCCCTGCGGTTGACCGCCGGCGCCGCAGGGCTACCTCACGAACTGGGACGCCGAGAAGACCGTCTGGAACCGCGCCCTGAAGAACGTGCTGGACGTGCGCGGGGCGGCGGCGCTGGGCGGGCGCGGGCCGACGGGGGCGCGCAGGTGGAGCCGCGCGAGTGCAGCCTGCTGATGACGGAGCCGCCGCTGACGCCGGAGCCGATCCAAGTGCGCACGTACGAGGTCGCGTACGAGGAGTACGGCTTCCAGTCCATGTACTGCGCCAGCGGTGCCGGCCCCCGGCCCCGCCCCCGCCGCCGGCGCCCCGCGCTGAGGGCGGGGGGCCAGCGGCGGCGCTGGCGCTGGTGGAGTATCGGGCGCGGCACCCCGAGTCGGCGATCGCGCGGAGCGCCGGGTGCCTGGTCCTCGACACCGGCTACTCCTTCTCCCACGCCGTCCCCGTCTTCGCGGGCACCCCCTTCCTCCCGGGCGTCCGCCGGTGCGCCGCCGGCGCGGGGCGCGCGCGGGGGCGGGGCGTGCGCGGGGGCCGGGCGCCGACGGCTGGGGGCGGCAGGGTGGACGTCGGGGGCAAGGTGCTCACGAATTTCCTGAAGGAGTCGATCTCGTACCGGCATTGGAACATGATGGACGAGGGGTACACGGTGAACGACGTCAAGGAGCAGCTCTGCTTGGTGGCGCAGGACTTCCCCCGCGAGCTCGAGGCCTGCCGCCGCAGCGGCGCCCTCCGCCGCGAGTACGTCCTCCCCGACTTCGTCACCTCCAACGTAGGCTACATCCGGGTGCCCCCCGCTCGCCCCGCCCACGCCTGCCGCCCTCGAGCGCGCCTCAAGGGGCGGACAGGGGGAGGAGCCCGAGCACATCCGCGAGAAGCTCCGCCGCATCGAGGAGGAGAAGAAGGCCGCCGCCGAGGCCGCCGCCGCCGAGGCCGCCGCCGCCGCCGCCGCCGCAGCGGCAGCAGCAGCAGCGGCAGCAGCGAACGGCGGAGCGCCGGCGGCGACGGCGGCGGCGGCGGCGGCGGCGCGGAAGGCGGCTGCGAAGAAGAAGGAGGAGCCGAAGAGCGAGGAGTACGTGCTGTCGATGAACAACGAGCGCATCGCCGTCCCCGAGCTCCTCTTCCGCCCCTCCGACATCGGCCCGCCCCGTCCCGCCCCGTCCGCTCCATGCTCTGACGCCCCGCAGGCATCCGGCAGGGCGGGCTGGCGGAGGCGGCGGCGGAGGCGGCGGGGGCGTGCCCGGCGCACATGGCGCGCGCCGTGCAGACCAACGTCCTCTGCTTCGGCGGCAGCGCCCTCTTCCAGGGCTTCCTCCCCCGCCTGCGCGCCCCGCCCCGCCCTCCCCCCGTGCCGGCGCGGGGCGGCTGACGGGAGGAGGGGCAGGGAGTCGGAGCTGCGGGCGCTGCTCCCCGCGAGCACGGGCCTCACCGTCGCCCTCTCCGACACGTGCCGCCCCGTCCCGCCCCGCGCCCCCGCCTCCCCGCGGCCGACGGCGCGGCCCCGGGCAGACCGCTGACGGCGGCGTGGAAGGGCGGCTCCCTCTTCGCGCAGCAGGCCGCCTACCGCCAGCTCGCCGTCTCCCGCGCAGAGTACCTCGAGCACGGGCCCAACATCTGCCGCGCCCGCTTCTGGCACGCCCCCGGTCGCTCCCTCCCCGCCTAGCCCCCGCCCCCTGCCGCCCGGCCTCGCCCCGCCTGGTCTCCGCGCGCTGCTGTATTGTACACGGCCGAACGAGCCGGGCTAGTAGTCCTCCTGGTCGAGGCCGGCGCCGCGGGCGAACTCCATGGAGGCGTTGGCGGGGTTCGGCGCAACCGCCGCCGCCATCTTGTTCTTCAGCCGCGCCTGCAGCAGCGTCTGCTCCACCACGCCGATCCGGATCTCCATCAGCTTGCTCTCGTTCTGCGCCGCCGTGAGCGGCGCGCGCGGGCCGCGAGGGGCGGGGGGGCGGGCCTTGAGCTTCTGGAGGGAGGCCTTGATCTTGACGACGGGCGCCGTGTCCGTCATCGACCCGTTGCGGTTGTCCATGTCTTGCTGCGGGGGCGTCAGCGCTGTCCCGCGCCCCGCCCCGCGCCCCGCGCAGCTGCGCACCCGGATCTTCTCGAGGGCCTCGTCGAGGGCGGTCTTTTGCTCCGCGAGGCCGCTCACGTTCTGCTGCAGCGCTTCGAACTCCGACGTCAGCACGTTCAGCCGCTCCTGCACCGCCCGATAGTCCCCGATCTGCCCCCGGCGTCAGGCGCGGCGGGGCTCGGGGGCGGGTGCGGGGTGGGGCGGGGCGGGGCGGGCGCGCCCTGCCGTCGAGCTGGTTGTTGATGTACTTCTCGCGGGTCTGGATCTTCTCGAGGGCGCCGTGCACGTCGCTCCCGATCCGGTCGAGCATGGAGCGCGTCTCGGGCATCGCCTGGTTGACGATGCCCTGGTGGAGCCGCGTCTGCTCGACGTGCGTGCGCCACTCCTTGTTGTCCGACGCCAGCACGATCTTGAGCTGCGGCTCCACCCGCTCCAGCTCGAGCCGCCACTTCTCGGGGTCGATCGCCGTCTGGATGGGGCCCTGCACCGCCGCCCTGCGCCATGCGTCAGCCCCTGCCCCGACCGCTCGTCCAGACGGGCGGGAGCGAGGGCGGGGGCGCACTTCTCGCGCTCGTCCTTGGCCTTGCTGGCGGCGACGGGGTTGATGTACTCCTCCTCGCTGTCGTCGTCGTGCGGCCGCCTGCCCGCCGCCTCGTCCGCGATCTCCGCCAGGTCCGCCTCCCCGTCCTCGTCCATCACCGCCTCCTCCTCCGCCCTGCGCGCCCCGCCACACCGCCCCCGTCACGCCCACGCCCTCCCGCTCGCCCGACCAGCCACGCCGCGCACGCTTCCTGTGGGTAGATAGGTTTCCTGAACGCGAATCCTTCGCTCTCGAGCGTCTGATCCAGCAGGTTGTTGAGCACTCCGCAGACTGCCTCCCCGTGCGCAGCTTTTAGCTTCGCCGGCGCGAAGTCCGTCGCGAAGCCCATCTTCTTTAGCTCTTGCACTGTGACAGGCGCACGTGTTGCCTGTCAGACGGGGTGTGTGCGCAGCTCGGGGGGGCGCACGTATGTTGGTAGCTGTGGAGTTAGGGTCGTCGAACTGGCCTGGCGCTGGGAAGAAGTGCTGGTTCTTGGCCATCAGCCATGATACTAGGGACGCAAATGTGTAGAACTGCTCTGCTGGATTGGACTGAGGGAGTGCGAAGAACTGCCGCGTCAGTGGTTTGAAGTTCCTGCGGCGGCGAAGGCCAGACATCGTTAGTGGTGCACAAGAATAGCTTGATCTGCTTCCGCACTTCATGTGGCAGAAGTGCTTTTCGTAATCCAGCAGCTTCAGCTTTTCTAGGATGTCCTCCATCATGACGAAGGGGCTGGTATCGCTCTGCGCGATACAGCACAATGAGTACGCCTACAGGTGCACAGCGGCCAAGCCGGCCCTACTCCGCGCGAGAGACTGAGATAGCGGACCTCCAGCGAGCGGATTGCGGCACCGCGTGCCTTGGGATCCGCCATCTGTGCCGCCTCAAGCTGCTCCCTCGTGCGGTCAAGCGCAGGCTCCTGCTATGAGTTGGCAGAGTCTGGCTCAGTCTGCTAAAAGGGGGATACGCTGATTCCTAGGCGGGCCGTTTAGCTCGTCGTCCGCGACCTGCATACGTGTGCTGCGTATGCTCTAGCTAGCCTTTGCTGCTGCACGGAAGCGGGGTGGGCGGGATGGAGGCCCTCGCGTTCCGTCTCGCCGACGCGGCGCGCTCCGGCGAGCTGGACCTCTCGTACATGCAGCTCGGCCCGCAAGCGGTCGAGCTGCTCACCGAGGAGCGCGCGGACCTGCAGAATCAGCTGCGCGTGCTGCGGCTTACCGGCAATCTTCTCGAGGACGCCGCGGGCCTCTCGGCACTCGTGCGCAGGTGCTCGCAGCTGAAGCGTCTTCATATGGTGCGTCGCAGCCGAATTGCGCGCTTGCGCTTGCGGCCGACGCGCGCTTCAGGACTGGAACAACCTGGGGCGCCGCGTGGACGGACCGTTTACAGCCCTCTGCGAGCAGCTCGCGCACCACGAGCAGCTGGTGGAGGTGGACCTGCGCTCGAACCAGCTCGACGCCCTATCTGTCCCGGCGCTGCTGCGCCTGCTCGAGGGCCCTCGCCTGAAGAGCGTGGACCTCTCGTGGAACTGCCTCGGGCACGACGGCGTGGCGGCCCTCGCGGACGCCCTGGTGCGGCGGCAGTCTTACACTGACTGCGCCGCCGCTCTGACGGGCGCGCGTGCGCAGCGGGGCAACGCGCGGCTGCTGGAGCTGAAGGTGCTGGGGAACGGTGGCGAGGCGGGGCAGCAGGAGGAGATCGACGAGATCCTCAGCAGGAACCGACGCGCCGCCTGGGCATCCACCGCCGCACCGGAAGCGCCCCCGCCCGCCCCCGCCCAGGGGCCGAGCACCCCCCGCTCGCCCTCCGTGCGCCCCCCTCCGATCCCAGCACCTGGCCGGCGCCGTGGCGAACGGCGCGGGGCGTGGGCGGCAGGCGAGCGGGGCGGCCACGGGTGAGGTCGGAGCGCTGCGGGAGAGGCTCGCCGCGCTCGACGACGCCGCCCGCGCCCTGCGTGCGGCACCGCCCCGCGCCCCCGCCGCCCCCGCGCCCCGCGAGCCGCCCCGCGCAGGGGCCGAGGCGGAGGAGGCGCGCCGGACGGCGGCGGCGGCGCGGCAGGAGGCGGATGCGGCGCGGGCGGCGGCGGAGCGGGAGGCGGGGCGCGGGCGGCGGCGGAGCGGGAGCGGGCGGCGGCGCTGAACGAGCGGCGCGAGGCGCAGGCGCGCGCCCGCGAGGTGCGCCGTTGCCCGGGCCCTGAGGCAGCGCCGGCCAAGGGGCGCTGATCTGGGGGCTGCAGCTGGAGGTGCGGGGTGAGGCAGAGGGTGCGGGGCGGCTGCAGGCGGAGCGGGAGCGGGAGGAGGCGCGGGGCGAGGCGGCGCGCCTCGAGCGTGACCTCGCCGCCCTCCGCCTGCGAGCCGCCGGTCCTCTCGTGCCGCCCCCGCGACCCGGGGGCGCCCTCACCGACCCCCGCCGCAGAGTGCGAGGCGGAGAGAGAGCAGTACCGGCAGCGGCTCGAGGCGGAGCACCGGCGGAGGCTCGAGCTCGAGGCGCGCGCGGTGGAGCCGGGGCGCGGGGCCGGGGCCGGGGCCGACGGGCGAGCGCGCAGGAGGAGCGGGGGCGGGTGGAGGAGGAGGCGGGGCGGGCGCGGGCGGAGGGGGAGGCGCGCGCGCGGGCGCTGGAGGGCCGCCTCCGCGCCGCAGAACACGAGCTCGCCGACCTCCGCGCCGTCCGCACCCCGCCCGACGCCGCCCCGCACCGCGCAGCGCCGCCGGCGAGCGGGCGGGCGGGGCGCAGGAGGCGGCGGGGGTGCAGGAGGCGCTGGGGCGGGAGCGGGAGGAGGCGCGCGAGCTGCGCCGCCAGCTCGACGAGGCCCGCGTGCGCCCGGCCCCTCCCGCTCCCCCGTCCCTCCCGCCCCGCTCCGCCCCGACGCCGCCCCGCAGGCGGCGGCGGAGGTGGCAGAGCGGCGGGAGGCGGCGGAGGCGGCGCGGCGGGCCCTCGCGGTGCGGCGCGCGCCGCGCCGGCGTGCCGGGGGCCGATGTCGACGCGGGGCGGGCGGGGCAGGCGGAGCAGGAGCGGGCGGCGGGGGAGCGGGCGCGGCGGGAGGCGGAGCGGCTCGCGCGGGAGCTCGCCGACGCCCTCCGCGCCGCCGCCGACGAGCGCGCCGCCCACGCCCGCCTGCTCGAGGCGCGCCCCGGCCCCAGCCCGGGGGCTGCGCCTGCAGGCCGGCCTGACGGGGCGCGGGGCAGGAGGAGCGCGGGGCGCGGGAGGCGGAGCGGGAGGAGCTGCGGGCGGAGCTGCGGGCGGAGCGGAGGGGCGGGAGTCGGAGCGGCGGGCGCTGGAGGCGGGGCTGAGGGGGAGCGGGAGGAGCGGGGCCGGGCGGAGGCGGCGGCGGCGGTGGAGCGGGAGGCGGCGGAGGCGGGGCGGCGGGAGCTGGAGGGGCGCGCGGAGGGCCTCCAGGCGCGCCTCGAGGCCAAGCGCGCCGCCGTCGAGGCCCTCCAGCAGGAGGCCCGCCCCCCCGGCCCGCCCCTCGGCCCGCCCCGCCGCTGACCGCGGGGCCGGCAGCTGGCGACGCTGCGGGGGTACATCCGGGAGGGGGTGCAGGAGCAGACGCGGCGGGCGCACGTCCTCCTGGGCATCGCCGCCTTCAGCGACCTCGGGGAGCCCTAGCGGCCCCTCCCCCCAGGCCCCCCTCACCTCCCATATCTTGTCACGCTTTCTCGCCCCGGCGCCCAGCCCGGCAGCCCGCATACTATTTCGGGATGTCTGGCCGGGATTGCTGCACATCCGACGAGAGGCGGCGGGGACAGTGGTAGTGGAAAGGAAGGGGGGCGGGGTGCTAGGGAGCTTGAAGCGGAGGGCTGGATGGGGTGGGTGCGAGGTGGGGGTTGGGGGGTCAGCGGGGCGGGGGCAGGCCCTGCGGGAAGCGGCTGGCCTTGACCTTGTCGAGGGCGGCGAGGCCGGCCTCGCGGACGCCCATGCGCTCGGCGGCGGTGAGCAGGGCGGCGAGCTCCTCGTGGACGCGCTTCTTGCCGATGGAGGAGGCGACGGGCGCCGCCGCGAAGTGCTCCGCCAGCCGCAGCGAGACCAGCCCGAAGACGCGCTCCAGCACGTCCTGCCACCGCCCCCTCAGCCGGGGCGGCCCGAGCGGCGGGGGCCGGCGGGGCGCGCGCACGAGGATCTGGTCGGCGGGGAGGATGGGGGAGAGGACGCGGTGCAGGTCCCCGACGCCCTTCACCAGCGCCTTCATCGCCTCGCTCGGCGCCCCCAGCGCCGCCCCCGCCTCCCCGTCGTACGTCTGCGACTGCACCGCCCCTCGGCCCCGCCCCGCGCGGGGGGCGGGGGGGCAGGGAGGGGGCGGACGAGGATCTGCTTGGCGCAGGGGTCGCAGCGGTCCCTCATGATGGAGACGAGCTTGGCGAAGATCTGCGCCCGGTGCTCCTCGTAGTCCTGCCCCGCGTCGGGGGCCCCGCGGGGCGGGGCGGGGCGGGGCGGGGCGGGGCGGGGCGCGCACGGCGACGACCTGGTCGAGGTGGGAGAGGAGGACGTGGTGCTTCGCCTGCAGGCTCCCCTGGCCCGCCCCCTCGGCCCGCGCCAGGCCGCGGCCGCGCGGGGGCGCCGGCTGGGCGGGGGCGGACCTGGAGGGCGGCCCGCATGTGCGGCAGGAGGGCGATCAGCAGGCTCAGGCACTGCGAGCAGAGCGCTGCCGGGGCGCCGCGTGAGGGCGGGGCGGGGTGGGGCGGGGCGGGGCGGGGCGGGGCGGGGCGGGGACCGAGGTGCTTGGCGGTGATGGACTTGAGGCCAGCGACCTGCATGGCGGCGGCGCCGAGCAGCAGCTGGCAGGAGCGCTGGTTGAAGACCTTCACGAGCTCCGCCAGCTTCGTCAGCACGTCCGTCGCCAGCACCGGCAGGCTCGCCCCGCACTGCAGGTAGTCCGACACCATCTGCGGCCCCGCCCCGTCAGCCCCGCCGCGCCTCAGTAGACGGCCCCGGCCCCGGCCCGGCGCGCCTGCAGGAGCATGAGGACGGTGTTGACGACAGCGAAGGAGGCTGTGCCGATCTTGGCCCGCTTCTGGACGGCGCCGGGGCCGTCGGGGTGGCGGGCGGGGGCGGGGGCCGGGGCCGGGGCGGGGGCGTCGGCGTCGGAGGCGGCGGGGCGGGCGGCGAGGCGGAGGACGCCGTCGAGGAGCTCCTGGAACTCCGAGGGGACGTCGGCCTGCGCCCAGCTCTCGTTCTCCAGCAGCACCTGCAGCGTCGCCAGCCGTCCCGCGTGCATCCCCTGCAGGAACGCCTTCGCCTGCCCCGCACCCCCGCGTCGGCGCCACGGGCCGGAGGAGGCGGGGCGGGCGGGGCGGGCGGGGCACCTGGGCGAGGAGGGCGCCGCGGAGGGTGACGCACTTGCGGCGGGAGATCTCCTCGGAGGCGAACACGAAGGCCCGCGTGGCCTCGTAGAGGGCCAGGAAGTCGGGGTAGGAGAGGCGCGCGTGCGCCGCCGCCCGCAGCGCCAGCACGCGCGCGCAGCGCTGGTGCACCGCCTCGCACAGCGCCTGCACCGCCTCCGCTGCCTCCGCCGCCAGCTGCGCCTCCCGCGTGGCCGCCGCCTGGCCCGCCGGGGACGGCGGCGCCCCGATCGGAGCGAAGGCCCGCGGGGCCGGCGGCGGCCACGCGGGGGACGGCGACGGCGCGCCGTGCGCCAGCGCCGAGGGGCCGGCCAGAGGGGAGGGGACGGGGCGGAGCGGAGCGAGGGGAGAAACGCGCGGTGGCGGAGGCCTGCGCGGGGCGTCAGAGGCGGCGCGGCTCGGAGACAGGGGGCCGGGCTTGCCGGCTCGGGGAGGGGGGGCGAGCGGGGCCAGGGCTGGAGGAGGGGCCGGCGCCGGGGGCGGGGGACGGGGTGGCGGAGGCGGGGCCGCGGGGCGAGGGTGCGGAGGGGGGCGGGGAGGGGGCGGGGCCGGAGGCGGGGGACGGGGGCAGGGGCGGGGCGAAGGGGTCGTCGGGGGCGAGGGCCTGGAGGAGGGAGGCGACGAGGTCGCGGATGGCGGCGCAGCGGCGCAACAGCGCCAGCAGCGACGCGTACGTCCCCGCCATGCACCCCATGAACGCCTCGTGCCCCAGCTCCGCCAGCAGCGCACCCAGCGCCCCCGCCTCCCCCGCCACGCTCCCGTCGGGGCCCAGCGCGGGGTCCCGCTCCAGCGCCCCCGCCTCGTCCCCGGGGCCGAAGCCCGGGGCGAGGCGCGGGCACGCCGCCACCATCGCCTGCTTCATCGCCGCCTTCACCTCATGGCCCAGCCGCTCCCGGAGGGCCTGCAGCGCGCCGCCCAGCCGGCCGCTGCGCGTGAGGCCCAGCAGCAGCGGGATCATCCGCTCGTTCGCGTCCCCGTCCTGGCGCGGCGTCGGCGGGGCGGGCGGGCGGCGGCGGGGCGGGGCGGCGCACGGGGTCGGCGACGGCGTAGTTGGAGGGGGAGCGCTTCATGCCGTCCGCGAGCGCGTAGTTCGAGGCGCTCTTCTTCACCGCCGACCCCGCCGGCTCCTGCCCCGGGGGTCGGAGGGGCGGGGGACGGGGCGGGGGCGGGGCGCGCCTGGGAGCGGCGGATGGAGTCGACGGCGAGCTGGACGAACTCGGCGGACATCATCTTCTCGATGAGGACCACCTTCTCCGCCAGCTCGTGCGACAGGTGCCTGCTGCCCGCTCAGCCCCCCCGTGGTGCGCGGAGGAAATCGATGGAAGGGGGCGCGGGGGCACCGGAAGGCCTGGATGCCGGCGAGCTGCGTGCGGAGGACGCTCTGGGTGGAGGAGATGAGGTCGAGGGCCCCCGCGTAGTCGCTCGTGCTCAACAGCAGCTGGATCGTCGGCTGCGTCTGCCTCACCGTCTTGATCAGCTTCAGCTGCGCGCGCGTCAGCGGCCGTCGCCCCGCTCGGGGCGGCCCGGCGCGCCTTCGTGTAGAGGTTCGCGGCGTGCTGCCGCTGCCGCCTGAGCTTGAACACCTTCAGTGAGCTGACGACCGCCGACTCGTCCAGCTGCCGCATCTTCCTCCTGCGCGCGCGCGTCGGCCGCGCGTCGGGAGGGGCAAGAGGACTGCAGCCGGCACCGGAGCGTGGAGATCTCTTTCACGACGTCGCCGACCTCCACGTGCAGCTCTTGCAGGTTCTCGAGCGCGGAGAAAAAGGAATCCGACCGCGCGGAGACCTGCTTGATCAGCTGCACCTCCACGCAGTCGAGCCATCGCTGGAGCTGATCGAGCAGGGCTTGTGAGCGCCAGCGGCATCATTCGTCCTGGGCGCAGACCTTCTCGTCGAGTTCGCTGAAGCTCTCTCGCATCGGGAATGCGGCGTTGAACGTGAACGGTTCTTCCAAGTGCAAGGACTCCCTGAAGTACAACTGCGGCCGGGATGTGAGAAGCGAAAAAAGTGATCATTCGAGGAGCGGCGCACGTCCGGAACGACCCTCATGCACTCTGCGACCCCTTCCGCAGCTGCAGCACGAGTGTGAGCCACGCATCGGCATCCTCGGCGTCACCGCGACGCGGGGCGCACCACTTTGCGCGTCGGGCTTCGTGGACGAGTCCGACGCACCGACTTTCTTCTGTCCCGTGTGCGACCACCATAGCTGCTTCTGCGCGCCGCGCCGCTCAGCGAGAACGCGGTTTTCAGACCGCCAAAAGACGGCGAACCTGGCTGAGCAGCTCCAGATACCGGTCAAAGGAGAACCGCGTGATATCGGAACCCGGGAAAGATGCTAGATTCGGTGGGTTGAACTGTACGGGCGGAGGCGGGGGCGCCTGCACGGGGCGGTCGGCGCGGGCACCCGGAGGCAGCGAAGCAGCGCACCCGGGGATCGAGTACGATAGATACGAGGCTCTGAGCTAGACGGCATTCTACTCGCGCTGGCTCCTCGGCGCTGCGAAAGCAAACCTCAGCGTACGTGCAGCGTGCGGGACATTGGGGTGCCCGGACCTGGCGCTGTTTGATGCCCGATCAGAAGGCGTGGAAGGGCCTGCGCCATCAATCGCCAGCGACGAAGTGGAGCTCGACTGCATGAGCTTCTTCGCGTCGGCATTGAACAACGAGGAGCCGCCGCCCACGTGGATGCGAGACCTCTCCGGAGGCGGCCGGATGCTTCTGTAGGAGGTCCCGCCGGGGTCCGCATGGCCCGACATCGCTGCTCTACCCCCTCAAGATCGCCCCCCTCCCAACGATTGTTCATTCGAGATGAGCTCGCCGGCGCCCACGCCCAAGACGGATGCGCGAAACCCGTTCCTCGAGCGCCTCAGCGACGAAATGCGGCGAGAGCTTGAAGAACACGCCCAGTCGGTCCGCATCGCCCGCGCCGCGCGTCGAGCCGGCGTCGCGAGCGCGTGCGTATGCGCAGCATGATGCTCCGCCTCAACGCGCAGGTGGCACGCACGCCGAGCCCCTCCGCGGAGCTCGAGGGGCGTCCAGCGACGCCCGAGCAGCGAAAATTGATTTCGCGGCCGGGCTCCCGGCGCCCCTCCGATCTCGAGATCGAAACGTTAGCGCGAGCAACACCTGCAGAAATTGCAGTGCTACGCAAGGAAAACAGCTGCGCCAGACTAATTTTTAGGGTTCGAATTCATGATCATTGCACGGGGCCCTAAAACTCCCCTCTGGGCGCAGCGATGCTCACGGAGGAACTCTCGCAAGCCAAAGGCCGCATCGAGGTCCGTACGGGCCCTGGATGCCTCTGGTGGCGCGCATGAGTCGGCTATCCAGGCGCTGGAGACGGCGCTGGCGGACTCCAAGCGGCGATACGCGCGATTCTTGATATTCGTGGTCGGGACTGGTGCCGTCCTGTCTGTGTTGATCGCGCTTTTACTGTGAACTCAGCTACGAACTGCGCGGGCTAGCTGCGGCGCCGCCAGAGAAGCGAGGGACTTGCCGAGCCTGAAGCGCACAGAGCGTCATCTGCAAGAAGAAGCGAACAGAGGGGTAGGAAGGGGGCGAGGGGGGGGGAGCAAACCTCGCGACGATGACCTCGGACCAGCCGTCGACGCAGGGCAAGGCCTCCTTTTTTCTTCCAAGCAGGTACCTTGCGCACGCCGCGCAGAAGCTACCGGGGGACTGGAAGTAGTGATCTCCAGACATCAGGCAGCCCGTGGCGTCTATCGTAGCCGAGAATCTGCAAGGACATACATGAGGGGCGCCACGGTGAATCTAGGCGCCGCGCGGGGCGCACTGGGCCCCTCGTAACTCGTAGACAACTGGGTCGTTTGCCAAAAGGATACCTCCAACGATCTGCGCGGGGCTTGATATGCTTTCGCTCAAGCAACCTCTGGGCATACCAGCTGCTTGATTATCTGCATTGAGCCGGTGGCGCTGATGGGCGGCCTTGTTGCGGGGACCTGGAACGAGGCGGCTTATAGATCTGCCCGGTGAAATTGCTCGATCGGCCGGGCGACTCACCAAGCGCATAGTGGCGAGTAACCAGTTGCCGACCGACGGGTCGTAGTTGAGCTCGACTTGCCAGCCGAACGTCGCCGGCGCGCCTATCGGTGCGCAGTCGAGATCTGGCAGTGCGGGCAATCAGCGCATGGGCAGTTGAATCAGATGCCGGGTTCCCGTACCTATAGGGCACGAAGAATCGCTAGGCTCGACCTGCGCGGCTCGCGTCAGGTCGCGGCTCGCAGCGCCAAGGAAAGGGAGGGCGCGAACGTATGCAACGATGGATTTGCCGTATAGTTCGGAGATCTCCCCCACGAGCTCGACGCTGTTCGAGAGCCGCCCTGCTGACCCGCAGATCCACTCCCGCAGCAGCGGCTGGCCCGGTCTCCTCGTTTCATGGAGGTTGTCTCGACAGCGGTTCAGCGACCAGTGCCTCGAAGGGCCGGCGCGCATCTGCTGCCGAAGCTGCACGCGCAGGCGGACTAATTGGCCGATCGAAGGCTTGGAGTCTCCACCGCCGTTGTAAAGCTTAGGGCCATGTCAGGGAAGGTCCAAGCGCTAGCAGACGAGCAGGGCACAAACGAACCCGCGTGGACTGTTGCTCCGCCCTAGAGCGATCGCTACGCAGCTCGTTGCCGATGAGGTGGCCAGAGATGACAAACCACGGGACGAGACGGGACGAAACCGTGCTGGCATCCGAGAGCGCCGGTCCAGAAAGCGCGGTGGACCCGCGCGACACGTTGGCACGCCGGCTGGAGGGCGACCACGTGCGCGTTGGAGCGGTCTGTGCTCGCTGATACTGCGGCTGAAGCCCTGCGGTGCTCCTGGGAACGCCGCTGGCTGAAACGGGCGGCAGGGACGTGCCGTATATGCTAGCGGCCGGGCCTCCGGAACCGTGCAGGCTGCGCGGCTGCTGCATGCTCAGCATCCCGCGCCGAGATGCGGACCCAGGTGCGGTGGGTCAAGAGATCCGCTGCAGTGCGACGACAGCGCTGCCGGTTGAACGCGCGCACTCAGATAGCGTAAGCAAACTTTGGCGCGGAGGAGCTCGTTCCGGTACGGCGTTCTGCGTGTCGGCTAATTCTGTCGTTGGGTACGCAGATTGAGGCCATTGGCTCGGGTACACCGCGGAAGGACACGACAGCATGCAGCCGCAGTACGGCCAACCCGGGCCGGGAATGCAGCCCCAGTATGGCCAACCAGGACCCGGAATGGCGCCCCAATACGGCCAACCCGGGCCTGGAATGGCGCCTCAAAGCTACGCGTCGGGGCCCGCACCCGGGATGGCGCCCATATCGGTCCAGGCGCCGCCTCCGATGGCGATGGGAGCGCCCATGTCGCAACAGGCTCCCCTGCAGCCCATCGACTTCCACGCTGTGGAGGAGACGGTGCGTGGGTGGCGGGCGCTCAAACGGACCCCGCCGAACGCCGCGCAGGATGCCGTTCGGTTCTCTTGGAACATTTGGCCGAGCTCTCGACTCGATGCGACGCGCATCATCGTTCCGTTCGGCGCAATGTACACGCCACTCAAGAAGATCGAGGGCCTCCCTGTGCTGCCTTACGAGCCCGTGGTTTGCAAAGGTCCCTGCCGCGCAGTTCTGAATCCGTTTTGGTGAGTCTCTGCCCGGAAGTCGATGGGCCGACGGGTTCGCGCGCCTCCCGAACTCACGCTCCCGTAGCCGCATCGACTACCGCGGGAAGATCTGGATTTGCCCATTCTGCTTCCAGCGCAACCACTTCCCGCCGCAGTATGCCGACATCAGCGAGTCGAACCTCCCTGCGGAGCTCATTCCCAGCTACAACACGATCGAGTATGCGCTGCCGCGGACTCCGGCAGGCCAGCCCGTGTTCATCTTCGTCGTCGACACGCACCTTCCGGACGACGACCTGCAGCACCTGAAGGACGCGCTCACTCAGGTGCTCACGCTGCTACCCCAGAACGCCCTCGTCGGCCTCATCACCTTCGGCACCACCGTGCGCCACCCTGCCCCGCACGCCCGACGCGGCGCCGACCGACGCGCGCACCAGGTGCAAGTGCACGAGCTCGGGTTCACCGAGTGCAGCAAGGCGTACGTCTTCCGCGGCACGAAGGAGGTCACGGGCCAGCAGGTCCGCGGCGCACCGCGCGGCGCGTCGGCGAGGGGTTCGCCGACGCGGGTCGCGCAGGTGCAGGAGCTGCTGGGCCTGGGCCTCGTCGCGGGACAGCGCGTGCCGGGCTCCGTCGCCCCCGGCGCCGTCGCCTCGGGGGCCTCGCGGTGCGCGCGCCGGCCGCTCGCCGGCGGCCGCCGCTGACCGGCGGCGCGTCAGGTTCATCCAGGAGGTCTCGGAGTGCGAGTTCGCGCTGACGTCGATCTTCGAGGAGCTGCAGCGGGACCCGTGGCCCGTGCAGGCGGAGCACCGCCCCCTGCGCGCCACCGGCGTCGCCCTCTCCGTCGCCATCGGCCTGCTCGAGGTCCCGCGCCGCCCCCCCGCCCCCGCCGCCCGCCCCCGCGCCCGCCGCCGGCCCCCGCGCCAACCCCCCGCGCAGTGCACGTACCCGAACCACGGCGGGCGCGTGCTCATGTTCCTGGGCGGGCCTGCGACGTCGGGGCCCGGGCAGATCGTGGCGTCGGAGCTGAGCGAGGCGCTCCGCTCGCATCACGACATCGAGAAGGACAGCGCCAAGCACTTCAAGAAGTCCCTGAAGGCGCGTCGCGCGCCCCTCCCGCCGCGCGCGCCCGGCCGCCGCGCGAGCCGGGCGCGCAGTTCTACCAGGGGCTGGCGAAGCGGGCGGTGGCGAACAGCCACGTGGTGGACGTGTTCGCGTGCAGCATGGACCAGGTCGGGTGCGCGGAGCTGAAGCCGTGCTGCGAGAGCACGGGCGGCTTCATGGTGCTCGCGGAGGGCTTCAACGGCCCCGTCTTCAAGGAGTCGCTGCGCAAGGTCTTCGGGCGGGACGAGCAGGGCAACCTGCACATGGCCTTCAACGCCACCCTCGAGGTCGTGGTGCGCCGCCCCGCCCCGCCGCCCCGCCCCGCCCCGCCCGCCCGCGCCGACCGGCCACAGACCTCCCGCGAGTACAAGGTTTGCGGCGCCGTCGGGCCCTGCTCCTCCCTCGGGAAGAAGGTGCGCCGCGCCGCCATCGGGGGGCTGGCGGGGGGCCGACGCGGGGCGGGCAGACGCAAAGCGTGGGGGAGACGGAGATCGGGCTCGGGGGCACGGCGGCGTGGAAGATCGCGGGGCTGGACCCGGCGACGACGGTCGCCGTCTACTTCGAGATCGTGAACCAGCACTCGACGCCGATCCCCGCCGGCCAGCAGCGCTTCCTCCAGTTTATCACCCAGTACCAGCACTCCTCCGGCCAGCACCGCCTCCGCGTCACCACCCTCGCCGGGAAGTGCGCGCCGCCCGCCCCGCCCGCCCTCCCCGGCCCCCGCCCTCGCCGGCGCTGAGGGGCGGGGCAGCTGGACGGACGGGTCGAACCTGGGGGAGATCGCGATGGGGTTCGACCAGGAGGCGGCGGCGGTGCTGATGGCGCGCATTGCGGTGTACAAGACGGAGAACGAGGAGGCGTTCGACATCCTGCGCTGGCTCGACCGCATGCTCATCCGCCTGGTCGCCAAGTTCGGGGACTACCAGAAGGACGACCCCCTCTCCTTCCGCCTCTCCTCCGCCTTCTCGATCTACCCCCAGTTCATGTTCCACCTGCGCCGCTCCCAGTTCCTCCAGGTCTTCAACAACTCCCCCGACGAGACCGCCTTCTACCGGCCCGCCCCGCCCCCCGCGCCCCCGCCCCGCGCGCCCCCGCCGCCGCTGACCGGCGCGCAGGCTCTCGCTGAACCGGGAGAACGTGACGAACTCGCTGATCATGATCCAGCCGACGCTGCTGGCGTACTCGTTCAACGGGCCGCCGGTGCCGGTGCTGCTGGACGTGACCTCGGTGGCCCCCGACCGCATCCTCCTCCTCGACACCTACTTCTTCGTGATCATCTTCCACGGGGAGACGGTCGCCTCGTGGCGCAAGGCCGGCTACCACGACGACCCCAAGCACGAGAACTTCAAGGCCCTCCTCGAGGCCCCCAAGGAGGACGCCAACGCGCGCCCGCCCCGCCCGCCCCGCCCCGCCCGCCCCCGCCCCCGCTGACGCCGCAGCGCGCAGGGGATCCTGAAGGAGCGCTTCCCGTACCCGCGGCTGGTGGAGTGCGACCAGCACACGTCGCAGGCGCGCTTCCTGATGGCGAAGCTGAACCCGTCGGTGACGCACAACACGAGCGTCAACATGAACGCCGCCACCGACTTCGTCTTCACCGACGACGTCTCCCTCCAGGCGCCCCCGCCCCCGCCCCCGCCCCCGCCCCCGCCCCGCCCGCTCACCCCGCCCCAGGTCTTCATGGACCACCTCAAGAGGCTCGCCGTCACCGCCCAGAACTGAGGGGGGACCCCGCCCCGCCCCGCCGGGGCACCTAGCCCGGCCGGCGCCCGCCCCTCTTCGTTCTCTTAAATGTATTCGCAACCGCGCCCCTGCGAAGCTCCGAGGCTCGGGGGGCCGCACGCATCCGATGATCGTATACGTTTGCCGACTTCAATGCAGTTTGTATACACTTGGCGACTGTACCTAGCCTAGCGCTAGCGCTCGGGGTAGAGGTGCGTGGGCGAGGGGCGGGGTGGGGCAGGCGCGAAGGAAAGCGGGGGCGGAGGCCGTCAGAGAGGAAGGGCGAGGGGACGGCATGGAGCGGTGGGCCCGGGGGCGGCGGGGCGGTCACTTGAGGCGGAGGAAGTGGACGTTGAGAGCCGGGGGCATGGGGGAATGCCCGGCGGCGACGAGCTCCGGGTCCGCGAGGCTGACGACAAACGCGTAGCCCTCCGAGAGGTCCCTTTCGGCGTGCACCCTCCCTTCCCTGTCCAGGAGCTGGCCCTTCCGGGGGTACCGGAGCACGCGATCCTTGCTGGCCATGTACGCGCTGAGCTTGTCGATTCGGGCGGCGGGGTCGACAGCGAGAGCCGTCAGCTCGAAAGACGGGTCCGCCGCGTCGATCGGGGGCGCCGATGCATCGGAGACGAGCCACTCGCGCGGCCTGCCGCTCGGGTGGGCCCTCGCGACCAAGGAGCGTGGGGGCGGGGCCGGGGGCTCACCACTCGGGGAAGTGCGGGGGGACGTCGGAGGCCGGCTGGAAGGTGCCGATGCGGAAGTCCCGCTTTTTGATGGCGTCGTAGCCGACGAGCCTGAAGGAGGAGCGCGGCCTCGCCCCTTGCGGCGGGGGGGCCGACACCGCGGCCCCCTGCCCCGAGGACGACGGCGGCCGCAACGGCGCGCTGGGGCCCGCGGTCGGCGGCTCCGGTGCAGCTGCTTCGACAGCAGAGCTCGCGCTGGGGGCCGCGGGGGCGGGGGCGGGGCTCCCTGGGGCGGAGGAAGTTGTGATGGGCGGGCTCTTGGGGAAGTCGGATGTGAGGAAGGGGTTGGGGGAAGAAGGCCTCCGGGGGCTGATTGGGCTGGCCGGGGCAGCGGCAGCGGCGGCAGCGGCGGGCTTCTTCGGGGCGGAGGAAGCAGACGCGGATCCGGATGCTTGGGGGCCGCTGGGCGGCGGGGGGGCGGGGCGGGCGTTGGAGGCGGGGGCGGGTCTCGGGGAGGCGGTGGGGGAGCTCGAGGCGGTGCTAAGGGGACTGCCGTGGCCGGCCGAGCTGGCGCTTGGCGCCGGCTCCTCCCGCTTGATGCGCTTGGCGGGCGGGGCCGCGCGCCCCTGGGCGAGCTGGTCCACCGCGTCCACCGCCGTCAGCGCCGCCCCGATGTCGAAGCCCGGCCTAAGCGCCGTCGCCGGCGCCCGCTTCGGGGGCGACTTCGGCCTGCCCGACGACGAGGCGGGGGCCGGTGCCGGCTTGCTGGAGGCGGCGGGCTTGGCGCCTGATGCGGGCTTGGGCTGCTCCGGTCGCTTGGTCAGCAGTCCCGAGCCCGCCTCCGCCAGAAAGCCGAAATCTGGGTCGGAGGGTCAGAAATGCGTGCTCCAGATCCGCAGGGGGCCGGGGGCGGCGCGCACTTGGCTTCTTGCGCTCAGGCTCGGCGTCCTTGCCCGACGAAGACGAGGCGGAGGGCTTGGCGGCGGCCCCTGGGGCAGGCGCCGGGCGCTTGGCAGCTGATCCCGGCCCGACCTTCTCTGCTCGCTTGGCGGGCGAGGGCCCTGCAGCCTCGGCCTTCCCCGCGGGCTCCTCGTCCCTTGCCCGCTTGGCGCCGGGCTTTGAAGGGTTCGAGGACTTGGCGCCGCCCTCCGGCTTGGAGGCCACGGCAAGCCTCATGCCCTTCGTGGGCGTGATGGCTTTTCCGGATTTGGCGGTCGCCGGATGCTTGGCGTGGGCGGGCCCAGCCCCGGGGTCACCCTCCAGCTCGAGCTGACGTTGGGCGCCCTCTGTCGAGGCTCCACCAAAGCCCCGTGCGCTGACCATCCGCTCGTCCTTCTTGGTTGGGTCTGAAGGGTCCTCGCAGCACACGTCCCGGTCCGGACACATCGCGCAGAACCTGCGCCCCACTCTTCGAGGCCAGTTCGAAGCCAGCGCACGCCGGCAAAAATGCCGCACCAATCATCATCCTCCCCGATGTTGGGGTGATCCGCGGGAAGCCGCCGCCACTTGTTGCTGCGCGCGACGCTCAGTGCGTCGATCGCGCCCCGGGTGCTGGATTCGAGGGCGCACCAAGCGGTACAGCCCACCCACTTCTTCGAACGCGGTGGCACGATGTTGCGGGGCTGTCGCAAGATATCGGGACCGCCGTCCTCGGCGACCTTGTTCCAGTACACGTCAGCAAACTTCTTGAGGGAGCGCTTGAGCTCCTCCAGCAGCGGCGTGGCCACAAAGCCCTGCGCATAGCGTTGAGCCTTTCGCGCGGATGGGCGCGCCCTGGCAAGCCTGCCTGCTTCGTGTTCGTGACATCCAGTCGCGAGTCGCGGCCCGAGCCGTCGATGCGGACGACGCAGGTGACGCCGCGGAGCTTCTGCGTGCCGCGGCCCTGGTCCCCCACGGGCAGGAACGCGAGGATGAGCCGCTCCTTGTAGTACCAGAAGGCCCCCGGGATGCGCTTCGCGTGGTGCCGAGGGGAGAAGCCGAAGCTGTAGCTCACGACGACCGATCCGCCTTCGTCGCCGAACTCGGCTTCGTACTGGACGCGGTGCTCCGGATCCGCCTCCAGGACATCCTCCGGCGCCTTCTGCGGGACCGCCTCGCCCCCGATCTCGAAGCTGGGCCCCTCGCCCGCGAAGAGGAGGCCGCAGTAGGCGCGCAGGGAGCTGTCCGCGGGGAGCGGCGTCCCCGGGAGGAGCTGCTGCTCGGTGCGGGAGGGGAGGACGAAGGGGCTCCCGTTGCGTCGCTTCACGACGAGGTCCGTGCCGTCGGGGGTGAAGGCGAGCGGCTGGTCGTCTTCCAGCAGGTCGTACAGGACGACGCGCGTCCCGCTCCCGCTGCCGCCGCCCACCTTGGCGAGCTCCGCCTCCACCTCCTCGGGGGTCGGGAATGCCGAATAGCGCATGAAATCCTCCCGTCTTGGCGTGCTCGCGTACGGCTCCCCGGCCCGCGGCCACGGGGCTTGCGGCGCGCACAAGTAAGTGGGCGAGGCGGGCTCGGGCGAGCGGGCAGGGCGCACCAACGACGACAGCGTCCATGCTGTCCTTCATGTCAATGTAGAACTTGCCGAAGAGGCCCACGCAGCGGTCGCCGTTGCCAGTGATGGTGAAGACGGCCGCCTCCTTGGCGACGCGCGCGGCGCCGCTCTTGAAGCCGACCCCGTACCCCCCAATAGCCGCCGCATCCTTGCTCGAGCCTCCGTACAGGAAGCACTGTTCCAGCTCCTCCATGGCCATGCCCTTCCCGTCCTGCGAGAGGAGATTCAGGGCTGGGGAAGAGGAAGGTGAGGGGGGGGCGCACGTCTGTGATAGCAATGGCCGCGCCACTCATTCGCGCGCCGCTCCCGCCGCCGTGCCAGGCTTTCGGAATGGGGAGTGATTTCTGCTGCGTGATTTGGATGAGCTTCGCGCCTGCATCTCGTGCGTTGTCGAGGAACTCAGCGATCGCTGCATGGAGAACGCGTCAGGGTGGATGAGGCGCTCAGACGGGATCTGCGTACCTCCCAGCTTGAACGGTGCGTGGTTCTGCTTGAGGGTGTTGAGGTATCCTGCTCTGAATCGGGACCCTGCTTGTGACTCGCTTGAACTGGGGGCGGGAGCTGCAGCGGGCGCTAGCTGCAGTGGCTGCTCGTTCTGAAAGGCGGCTGCACTCAGTTGGTGCTGCGGATTCTGCCGGATTTGAGGGGCAGTTGGCTGCAGCTGGTGCTGCGGAGCCTGCGGGATCTGAGAGGCGACATGGTGCGAAGGCTGCGGGATTTGAGGGGCAGCTGACTGGTGCTGCGGGGGCTGCACAGCCCCAGATGCAGCTGCAGTCGGCTGCAGCTGGTGTTGCAGCGGTAGCGGCTGCGCGAAGTGGAAGAGGGTCGACTGCAGCGGGTGATGCGGGATCTGATAGGCTGTTGGCGGGTGCTGCGAGGGTTGCAGAGGTTGAGAAGCAGTCGCCTGCAGCTGATGTTGTGGGATTGGATGCGGCGACATCTGCTGTGGCGCGTTGACGTGCATCTGCATCCCGTAAGCGCCCATGTAATGATGCCCGTAATGCATAGGAGCCTGCATCATCGCGTTCGCCGGCGGGTGTCGAACGGGCACGACAACGCCGCTGCACGGCGCTCCCGTGCCTACGAACGGCTGTGCAAACAGATGCGGCTGCAGCATCAGAGATTGAGCAGGGCCGGCGGGAAGGTTTGCAACGACCTGCTGCTGCTGCTGCTGCTGCGCGAACTGCTGCTGCTGCTGCAACAATTGCATGCCGTGGCCGCTCGGCATCTGCTGCTGCTGCTGCTGCTGCTGCTGCTGCTGCTGCTGCTGCGGACTGTTGTGGCTCGGGCGAATGCTCAGACTTGTGCCATGGTTGGGCTGCGGAGAGGGCGTTGGAGGCTGGATCTGGTCATCGCGGTTTGTGATCTGGTCGATGCGCATGTTCTACGCGCGGGCCCTGCTGGCCCTGCCAGCCTCAGCTGGCGGCCGCAAGTCAGGGTGACGAGGCGTACCCCCTCCCGGGCCGGCTCTCTTAGAATCCCCCCAACCCCGCTTCCTTCGTTCGCGTTCCTCGATCGGCCATCCTTCTTCGGCCCGGCGGCCGCTTAAACGTTGCAAAGCACGCATCCTGTACATAGGGATGAGAAAAGGGTGCTACTTGCTACGCGCCGTGCGCGCCGGCAGCGCTAGCCCCGCCGTAGTTGTGGCCAGTGACGGGGTCGACGCTGCGGTCGCGGCAGCACGAGTAGTGCACGAGGGTGGAGCGGTTGGGGTAGAGCGCGAAGACCGCCGTCCCGATCCGCTTGCCGCAGACGGGGCACGTCCGGTGCGGCTCCTGCGGGGCGCGGGGGGGCACGTGAGGCCTGAGGGGGCGCGAGGGGAAAGCGGAGGCGGGCGGGGCGCACGACGGTGACGCAGGCGCGCTTGAGGTCGCCGAGCTCCACCTCGACCTGCGCCCCGGCGCCGGCTCGCCCGGGCGGCGCACGCTGGCCGGGGGCGGGGCGGGGCGGGGCGGGGCGGGGCGGGCCTGGGCGCTCTGGACGTGGAGGAGGGACTTGAGGAGGAGGGCGGAGCGGTAGGCGGCGGTGCTGCCGCGGACGACGCGCTGCACGAAGCCGGCGACGACGGGCCCGACGGGGAGCTCCTCGGGGAGCGCCGCCAGCACCGCCGCCGGCTCGAAGCGCGTCGCGTGCCGCTCCAGCAGCTCCAGCGCCAGCGCGGCGTTCGCCTCCCGCCCCTCCCCGGGCCGCACGCACACCTGCGGGGAAGGCCTCACGAGCTGCGACGGGAGGGCGGGGGGGCGGGGGGGCGGGCCTCGAGGAGGGCGGCGTAGGCGTCGGCGCCGGCGGCGGGGCTCTCCGCGTAGCGCCGCTCGCAGAAGCGCTCCGCCAGGGCGGGGGCCCCAGCGCGTGCACCTGCAGCGCGAACGCCTCCCGCAGCCGCCCCAGCCGCCCCAGCAGCAGCGCCCGCGCCTCCGGCAGCGCCCCGCCCCGCCCCGCGCCTCCAGCAGCGCGAGCAGCGGCCCCGCCTCGCAGTGCGCCGACGCCTCCAGCAGCCGCACCAGCCGCCCCGCGCTCTCCCGCGCTTCCTCCTCGCTCGCCGCCCCCTCCACCTCTACCTCCAAGAGGCCCTCCGCCGCCGGCCCCGCCTCCGCAGCCGGCACCGTCGCCGCCGCCTCCGCCGGTGGCGGCGGCTGCTGCGCCTGCTGCTGCGCCTGCTGCTGCTGCTTTCCTTTCTTGCCCTTCTTGGACGTGGCCGGCTGGGCGGAAGTGGAGGCCGGAGACGGGGCGGGAACGGGGGCGGGGGCGGGGGCCGGGGCCGGGGGGGCGGGGAGGGCGCGGCGGAGGAGGGCGGCGGCGAGGGCGGTGTGGAGGGCCGGGGAGGGGACGCGCCGCTCGGAGACGAGGTGCTCGAGGAGGCGGAGGGCGAGGCGCGGGGCGTGCGCCCGCACCAGCGCCAGCGCCCGCCCCGCTGCCGCCTCCTCCGCCCCACCGGGGCCCCGTACCGCGCCGACGGGTCCGTGAGGAGCGCGAGGCCGGCCTCCGGGTGCTCCCGCAGCAGCCACGCCGCCCCCGCCTCCTCCGCCGCCTCCGCCGCCCCCGCCTCCGCCTCGGGCAGCCCCGGGCGCCGCCGCCGCAGCTCCACTAGGTACTCCACCGCCGCTTGCGCCCCGAACGGCGCCCCGCCCGCCCCCGCCCCCTCTTCCCGGTACCCCTCGTCGGCCAGCCTGCGGGGCGTCGGCGGGTGGGGTGGCAGTCGCCGCGGGGATGACGGACCGCTTGAAGAGGGCGAGGGCGTCGCTGTGGGCGCCGTGCGCGGCGTGCAGGCGGCCGAGCTCGCGGTATTTCTGCGCCGGCCGGTGTCGCCGGGGGAAGAGAGGGCGCAGGCGGGGCGGGGGTGGCGGACGCGGGCGGCGGAGAGGACGGCGGCGGCGTCGGGGAAGGCGACGGCGGGGCGGGCGTCGAGGAAGGGCCCCACGAGCGCCTCCCGGCACCGCACGTACGCCTCCAGCAGCGCCGTGTCCACCCCGCGCCGCCCCGCCTCCGCCTCCCCCGCCCCCAGCGCCGGGCCGGCCTCGCCCGTCCGCGCGGCGCCGGTGAGCTCCGCCCGGCGCTGCAGCAGGTCGTCCACCAGGGCCCCCAGCGCCTCCACGCCCGCCCCCTCCACGTCCCCCTCTGCCCCCGCCTCAGGCATGCTCGCCGCGCTTGCACCACCGGCCTGCCGGCGCGCGCACCGAGGACAGGGAGGGGCGCGTCCGGCACGCCACCCGCCGTGGGAAAGGCTGCGTGCGGAGCCGGCTCCGCGCGCGGGCCGCGCAGCTTCTCCGCCAGCTCAGAGGAGACGGGCAGCAGGCGCCGGAAGATGCCAAGGACCTGCGCGGGGTGAGGCACGGGCGGGGCACGGGGCAGGGGGCGGGCGGGCCTCGGCGAGCGGGGCGCGGGCGGCGCGGAGCTGGGCAAGGCCGCCCTCGAAATCGCGCCGCTCGAGCAGCTGCCGCGCGTACTGCCGTCGCAGGTGCTGCGCGCGGGGCGGGGTGAGGGGGTGCGGGCGGGGCGGGGCGGGGCGGCGGGTGGCGTGCGCGGGAGGCGGCGTCGCGGGCGGCGTCGTCCTCCTCGAGGTCGGCGAGGGCGAGGGCCTCCTCCAGGCGCCCGCCCCCGCCAGCCCCAGCGCCTGCTCCACCGCCCCAGCGGCGCCAGCAGCACCGCCCCCGCTCCCCGAGCGCGTATACCGCCGCCAGCGCCCGCGCCGCCAGCAGCCGCGCCCCGGGGCCGGCGCCACCTGGATCAGCACGGGCGCCCGCTGCATCGCCGGGAGCAGCAGGTGCACGTGCAGCACCGCGGCGGGGCCCCCGGCGGCCGGCGAGGGGCCGCGGTAGGAGCCGGCGCCGAGGGAGGAGCCGGGGGAGGCGGCGGGGGAGGCGGCGGCGGGGAGGAGGGCGAGGACGAAGGGCGGGCAGACGGCGACGTGCGCCGGCTGCTGGGGCCACGAGAGCGGCGGGCGCCCCGTGGGGAGCCCCGTCGGGCCCACGAAGTGTCCCACGCCTGCCCCGCGGCTCGGCGTCAGCGGCCTCGAGGGCGGGTCGGGGGGGCCCTCACCGTCGCGCGCGAGGAGGACCTCGTCGGGGGACACCGGCGCGGCGGCCGCCGCGAGGGGTGCCCCCGCGTACGCTGCGCTCACGTAGCCGGCCGCCGAGGCGAGGATGCCGCCGCCGCCCTCCGCGGGGGCCCCCGGCGGGGCGGCGGGGAGCGTGATCTCGTACACGGCCCCCGTGGCAACGTTGACGGCCGCGAAGTCCCTCCGGAAGGTCGCCAGCAGCAGCGAAGGGCCCAGGAAGCGGAGCGCCCGCGGCGAGTCCGCCAGCGCGTTTTCCAGCCGCTGCGCGCCCCTCAGGCCCGTGCCCGCCCGCGCCGTTCCGGAGGCGCGCGTGCCTTCTCGACGTCGAACTTCTTCCTCTCGGCGTTCCACGAGTAGAGGTGCAGCGAGCGCTTGATGGCGCAGCAGACCTGGATGGGGTGCTGCTCCCCGGGCCGCGGCGTGTACAGCGCGTACGCCACAGTGCCTTTGCCGAACTGATCTCGCACGTGCTTCAGGCTCGACAGATCGTGGACGGAGACGACGGAGTCTGGCCACGGCCGTCAGCGCCGCGGGCGCGCCGAGCGAACGGCGCACCGGAGAGCGCGAGGACTGCGAAGAGGCGCTCGACAACAGAGATTTGCTCGACCGGTCTCTTGGGGCCGTCCCGCCTGTCCATGACCCGCAGCGAGCTGGGGGCGCCTGCGAGCGCGCGGTGACGCCGCGAACCCGAGCGGAGCGGGCGCCGCACCATCTGATCCGCTGAGCCGCGCAAGCAACAGGAGCTGCCCGTCGGTTGTGCCGGCAACGAGGTTCGCGGCCCAGGTGTCGGCCGCCGAGATGGGGCCCGACCACCCGACGGCCAGCTCCTGGAGGGCACGCGCGTGAGGTGCGCATGTGCTCCATGCGCAAGAATACGGACCTGCGCGTCGAAGACCGACATCGCAGGGGCGGCTTGAGGGGGGACCTGGGGTCGAGGGGGGGCTACAGCTCGTTCGGTGCCTGCTTGGTTGACCGCCAGGCGGGCCGGTTCGCCACGATGGCCGTCGCAGGTGCGCCTGCATACTGTAGCGGCGCTTTTCCTGCCGAACTGTCTTTGCGCGCTGACCGCTCGTGCGCCCGACTCGCAGGCAGCGTGAGGGTGACATTCAAGACCAGCTATGACACTCAGGTGCGTCTCGAATTCGCCACCTTCGACCCTCCGGCCGCGCAGGGTGGCCGGGCGCGCGCAGTCGTGCACGGCAGTTGGGATAGCCGCCGGCTCAGGCCTGCGCGCGACCCTTCAGCTCGTCTCATTCTCTTCGCGCAGTTTGGCCAGGTCCTTTTCGTGGAGGGTTCCATCCCGCAGCTCGCTGCAAAGGACGGCGCGCCCGGCGCGGCGTTGACCTATGCGCCGTGGGCGAAGTGGCGGGCGACGATGGCGCTGCCGGCGTCGGCGCTCATCGAGGGCTTCAAGTACCGCTACGTGCTCAAGAGCGGCGACGGCTCCGTGGAGGTGGAGGGCGGCGGCTACCGCACCCTTAAGCTCGCCGCCGACGTCGTCAAGAGCCTCACCGCGGTCGAGCTCAAGGACTCTTGGCGGGTGCGCGGCGCGCCGCTCCGGGCCCCGCGCGCGGGCCGAGCGGGGCGAGCAGAAGGGCTCGGACCCCGAGACCATCTTCATGACCTCCGCCTTCCGCGACGTCATCTTCGGCCGCGCGAAGAAGAGCGCCCCCGCCCCGTCCGAGCCCGTCGGTCTGCCCTCCTTTCCCTGCCTGCCGCTAGCCCCCGCGCGAGCCGCCCGCCCGCAGCGATCACGGCGGCCGGCTCGAAGGGGCGGCTGTGGGTGCGGTTGCAGCTGTACGCGCCGCGGGTGGGCCCGGAGGACACGGTGTTCGTGTGCGGGGCGCCGGCGGCGCTGGGCGGGTGGGACGTGAAGAAGGCGGTGCCGATGAGCGGCGAGGCGTTCCCCCTCTGGAGCGTCGACCTCCTCGTCGCCCGCGAGGACCTGCCCCTCTCGTCCGCCCCTTCCTTTTCCCTCCTTTTCTCTTCTTTGCTGGGGGTGAGGCGGGACGGGGCGGGGCGGGCGGCAGGTACAAGTTCGTGGCGGCGCGGGCGGACCGCTCGGAGCCGGCGTGGGAGGCCGGCGACAACCGCATCCTCCCCCTCGACGCCCTCGACCTGTGCCCGCCCCGCCCCTCCCCGCTTCGCCCCGCGCGGGCCCCGCCGAGCGGTGGGGCGGCAGGGTGGAGGAGGCGGGGGCGGGCGCGCAGGGCGCCAAGGGCCTCCCCGCCAGCATCACCCTCTTCCACGAGGAGAACTTCCGCGTGCGCCCCCGCGCCCCGCCCGCGCCGCTCCTCCGCCCCCGCCGGCGCCGGGCGACGGGGGCGAGGGCAGTACGAGGGGGCGTGGCGCGGGGCCGGGGTGGCGGTGCCGGTCTTCTCGCTGCGGACGGGGCGGAGCGGGGGCATCGGGGAGTTCCTGGACCTCAAGCCCCTCGTCGACCTCTGCGCCAAGTGCAGCATCCAGCTCATCCAGGCCCGCCCCGCCCCGCCCTCCCCGCCCCCGCCACGCGCCCCCGCCGCCCCTCGCCCTGACGCCCCGCCCAGCTCCTCCCCGTCAACGACACCACCGTCACAGGGACCTGGCGCGACTCGTACCCCTACAGGCGCGCCCCCGCCCCGTCCCGGCCCGCCGCACCGCCGCGCCGCGGGGCGAGCGGGGCGCAGTTCGGTGTCGGTGATCGCGCTGCACCCGGGGTACGTGAACCTGGCGGCGGTCGGGGGCATGCCGGCGGGCCTGGGGCGGGAGGTGGAGGAGGAGCAGAAGCGGCTGAACGCGCTGCCGGCGGTGGACTTCGAGGGGGTGATGAAGCTGAAGCGGCGCGTGCTGCGCGAGCTCTACCTCGCCCACAAGTCCGCCTTCCTCGCCTCGCCCGAGTACCGGGCCTTCTACGCGGAGAACGCCGACTGGCTCCTCCCCTACGCCGTCTTCTGCTTCTTCCGCGACCTCACCGACTCGGCCGATTTCTCCCGCTGGGGCAAGCGCGCCCACATGTCCCGCGTCCGCCCCCGCCCCGCCTCCCCCCGCCCCGCTGCGCGCGCGGAGAGGGGCGCGCAGGCGGAGATGGAGGCGTTCGCGGCGCCGGGCTCGCCCCACTTTGACGCTGTGACCCTCCACTGCTTCGTCCAGTTCCACGCCCACCGCCAGCTCCTCGAGGCCACCCAGTGCGCCCCCCGCCGCCCAGCCGGCTCCCCGGCGCCCCTCAGCGGGCCGGGGCGGGGCCAGGTACGCCGTCTCGAAGCACGTCGCCGTCAAGGGCGACCTCCCCATCGGCGTCAACAAGGCCTGGCGCGCCGCCCCCCGCCCCCGCCCCCCGCCCCCCGCCCCTGCCTCGCGCCTGACGGGGCGCAGCGCGGACACCTGGATCGCCCGGAGCCTCTTCCGCATGAACACGCAGACCGGGGCCCCGCCCGACTTCTTCGGTTCGCGCCCCGCCCCGCCCCGCCCCGTCCTGCGCTCCGCGAGCGGGGCGCAGCGGTGATGGGCCAGAACTGGGGCTTCCCGACGTACAACTGGGAGGAGATGGGGAAGGACGGGTACGCGTGGTGGCGGATGCGGCTGCGGCACATGGCCAAGTACTTCCACGCCTACCGCATCGACCACATCCTCGGCTTCTTCCGCATCTGGGAGATCCCCGACTACTGCGTCACCGGCCTCCTCGGTCCGCACGACCCCGCCCGCCCCGCCGCCCCTCACCCCCGCCAGGCCGCTTCCGCCCCGCCATCCCCATCCGCAAGGCGGAGCTCGACAAGTTCGGCATCTGGGACATCAACCGCCTCACAGGCGCGCCGCCGGCCGCAGCGCGCGCGCGGGGCGGGCGGCGTGTGACGGGCTGCGCAGAGCCGTACGTGCGGCGGCACCTCGTGGAGCGCATCTTCCCCCAGCCCGAGGCGCAGCGCATCCTCGACACCGTCCGCCCGCCCCGCCCGCCCCGCCCCCCGCCGCCCTCGCGCCGCCGACCGGGGCCGGGCGGGGCAGTACTTTGAGCCGTGCGAGCCGCGCCCGCACGCCTTCCGCTTCCGGCCCCAGTTCGACACCGAGCGCAAGATCGAGGCGCGCCGGCCCCCTCCCTGCCCCGGCTCCCTACCCCGCCCCGACGCGGCGGGCCGCCAGGCGGCGCTCCGGGTGCCGGCGGACGCCCCCGAGTGGCAGCGCACTGCCGCCGAGCGGGTGAGGGACCCGGCCCCCGGGCGCGCAGCCGGGGGCGCGGGGTGACGGTGCGGGGCAGACGCGGAACGGGCTGTTCGAGCTGATGGACAACGTGGTGCTGCGGCGGGACGACGAGGAGGCCGACGCGTACCACCCGCGCATCCTCATGCACAACACCTCCTCGTACAACGAGCTCCCCTCTGCCGACTGGAAGCGCGAGCTCTATAACCTCTACGTCAAGCGCGCCCCCGGCCCCGCCCCGCCCCGCCCCGCCCCGCCCCGCGGCGCCGCTGACGGCGGCGGCGCGGCAGCTACTTCTACGAGCGGCAGGACGGGCTGTGGGCGGGCAAGGCGATGGAGAAGCTGCCGATGATGAAGGACGCGTCGGACATGCTGGTGTGCGGGGAGGACCTGGGGATGGTGCCGGAGTGCGTGGCGGGCGTGCTGGAGCGGCTCGCCATCCTGGGCCTCCGCATCCAGCGCATGCCGGCGGAGGACAAGGTCGACTTCGGCGACCCCGCCGCCTACCCCTACCTCACCGTCTGCACCCCCTCCTGCCACGACATGTCCACCGTCCGGTCCGCCCCCAGCCGCCCCGCCCCGCCCCGCTCGAAGGTGAGACGAGGGGCGGGCAGGGGCTGGTGGGAGGAGGACCGCGGGAAGACGCAGAAGTTCTACAACGGGATGCTGGGGATGCAGGGCGGGGCCCCGCAGGCCTGCGAGCCGCACATCGCCAAGGCCATCGTGGAGCAGCACCTCCGCTCCCCCTCCGTCCTCGCCGTCTTCCCCATCCAGGCCCGCCCCGCCCGCGCCGCGCGCGCCGCCGCCCCGCCCCGGCAGGGCCTCACGGGGCCGGCAGGACCTGGTCGCCCTCCGCAAGGAGCTCTGCTGGCCCAACCCCCGCGACGAGCAGGCCCGCCCCGCCCCGCCCCGCCCCGCCCCGCCCCGCCCCCGGGCGCCTCCCAACGCGGGGGCAGATCAACGTGCCGGCGAACGCGGAGCACTACTGGCGCTGGCGGCTGCACCTCGACGTGGACGAGCTCGCCGCCAACGGCGCCTTCACCGCCGAGACCGCCTCCATCGTCGCCGCCTCCGGGCGCGGCAAGCCCTACTAGACCCCGCCGCCCCGCCAGCTGCAGGCCATCGCGCTCAGCGGGCGGCTCGATTGCGACGCTGTCGCTGTCGGAACTCGCACAATTAAGCCACAGCTTTGAAGGCTTAACAGGTTTCAGTTCAGATGTTTCAATTTCATGTTTGCAGTGAATTTGAAAGGCTTCGGCCGTTGAGCCCGGCGCGGTATCCCCCCATCTTGAAGGAACTTCCGAATAGAATGCGAGCGTCTGCGAGCAGCTCTACACATGTACAGCTCGAGCGGTTGGCGCAGGAGATGGTCCGTTTGCGCCAGCTCGTGCTGGAGGTCAAGGACGCTAGCACGGAAGCTATGTCGGTGGCCTGCGAGGCCCGCGACATCGCGCGGAGCTTGAAGGTATCGACCGAGCTGCATCTCGACATGCTGCAAGCGAGAGTGCGCTTCTGCATGCTGCGCACTGCTGTCGCCCACACCGCGTACAGCTGACTGAGAAGCTCGAGCTCCGGACGTTCGTTCGGTGGGTCAATGAGCGCTTCGGAGAGCGGACCGAAGACCTTATGGGGCGGTTCAACCAGCAGCAGGCGCCCGTGGCGCAGCCACCGACATACGATTTGCGGCCTCCGACATACGATTTGCGGCCCCCGCCAGCGCCGGCAGCCTTCTACACGGCAGCGGCGCCGCCGCCGGCCCCGGCAGCCTTCTACGCGCCCGCTCCGAGCGCGCCTGCACTCGTCGAGGCTGCCGCACCGCCCCCTCCTGATTCCGGCGCGCTTCGGGATTCCCTTGCCGACATCAGCATGAAGGTCGACTCCCTGCTCCGGCAACGGGCCAGGGATCAGGAGACTGTCGCTCGGCTCTCGGCGCCTCTGGAAGCGCGGGGGCCGGGGCCGACGAGGAAGGCCTCCCCCACGAGGTTCCGCCCGGCTCCTCATGGATCCCGCGATACCAGCCCTGTGAGCACGCGGACAGCTACTGTGTCAGTGAGTAGCGAACCTACAGTCTCTTCTCTTACCATGTCATCCCTTGCGGCATCCTCGCTCCCTATCCGGGGGCCTCGGACAAAGCCTCGGACGGGTGCTATGTCTCTCTCGACCGGTGCCTCTCATATTTCTTTTCCCTGTCGTCCCGACTGACATTTTATGCAGTGGACGACGCAGATAGCGAGGGGAGCACGGTTGGGGCCCGCCCGGCGCCAGCGCGCAGCTTTGCGGAGCTCAGCCCTGGCAACGGGCTCGTTGGTGAGGACCTCGTCGCTTCCCGCCTCGAGCTGTCCACCTCCCGCCGGGTGATTCCTTTTTCCTTTCCTGTTTCCGTTCAAGATCCACACTTATTCTGGGATGCTTGCGTGTCTCCAGTCTGCTGGCCGGGACGAGGCGAGGAGAGAGCTCATGAGAGCTTTGGCAGATGTGCGGAACTTGACAGGGAGCTTGGCTATGTAGCTTTGGATAATGGAAATGACCCTATGTAGCCACGTCCGGATACGCTGCACACGCCGCGTGCCCGCCAAAGCCCTTCCTCGCTAGGAACACACGGCGTTAGGGTGCACGTGTGCCAAACCAGCGAATGAAAAAAACCAGCGAATGAAAACCAGATCACGTGAAAGGAGCGCGTAGTCCTGTAGTATACAATACGCGCAGAATACAGCTAGAGGTCTGTATGCCAGAAGGGGAGGAGAAAGAAACGCTGGAAGGTGAAGGGGGAGGGCAGGGGTAGGAGACGGCTATGTGGTTCAGCAGCACCCGCCCTTCTCGACGGGCTTGCTCTTCCCGAGCTCGACGCCCTTCTTCTTATCTCCGCCGGCGGTCACGTCGTTCTTGGTCATCCTGCGGAGCGCGAGGGATTGGCGGGGGGGCGGGCACATCAAATCAAGGACTCACTTGGCCTTGATCTCGGCCGCCATCGTCATGAAAGCCGCCTCGACGTTCGTCGAGTTCTTCGCACTCGTTTCCAGGAAAGGAATGCCGAGGGAGTCCGCGAACTCCTGCGGCCGTGTTGAGCGCAGGACACCACACGAGGTTCCGGCGCTCAGCGCACCTTCGCGACCTCGTACTGCACGACCTTCTTGGTCGTCAAGTCGCTCTTGTTGCCCACCAGAAGCTTGCTGACGCCCTCGCAGGCGTACCGGTCGATCTCCTGCAGCCACTGCTTCACATTGTTGAACGACTCCTGGTCTGTCACATCGTAGACGATAATGATGCCATGCGCGCCGCGGTAGTAGCTGCTAGTGATGGTGCGGAAGCGCTCCTGGCCGGCGGTATCCCACTGCAGACATGCGGTCGAGGAACCACAGCGGACATTTCAGACGGACCGGCGCGGACACGAGGCGCGCGGAGGTGCAAAACGGCATGAAAAGGATACAATCTGCAGCTTGATGGTCTTGCCGTCGAGCTCAATGGTGCGGATTTTCTGCGAGCGCCCGGGGTCAGGCGGCGGGTCGTAAGCTGCGACAGGTCGACATGAGACGCACGAAGTCCACGCCGATGGTGCTGATGTAGCTCTCCGTGTATGTGTCGTCCTGCAGAGTGGCGCAGAATTCGCATCAGCACTCGCCGCCCAACGGCCATTCCGCGCTCAAAAACACGACTGCGCACCGCAAAGCGAAGCAACAGGCACGACTTGCCGACGCCGGAGTCGCCGATAAGCAGGAGCTGCCGGCAGATGAAGCGTCAGAAACCAGTCCGGTTCTTCTCCACGCAGCGCAGGCATCCCATCCATTGGAGGCGCACCTTGAAGAGATAGTCGTATTCGGGGTTCATAGCTGCTACTCTGCGCCTGCCCGCTCTCCTCGAAACTACTAGACGTAGGGGTACGCCTCGCGGGGGTACTCGGCTCGAGGTGCGCCGCAACGCGCGCCGAGCTCGAGGCGCGCGCGAGATCTTCTGGCGCGCTCTCGAGCTCGCGCTCTCGAACTGGCCGCTGAATACAACGCTTTCGCGCAAGCGCCGCTTTGCCCCGCAAGCCTAGCGCTGGTCTACCACTAAACCTTCAAGGCTTGGTGAAGTTAAGATTCGAATTCTAGATCTAGATCTAGATCTGCCAGGCCGGCTTCCGCGCAGTGCAGGCCCTGAGGATCCGGCTGCCGCGCCGTGCACGTGCACGTGGCCGCGGCGCCTGGCGCGCGCCGCGGCCGCGGTGTACGCGTCGACAGCTGCATGCGCATGCATATGCGAAGCCACCGGATCTGATCCAACAGCGTCCACGCACGGCCGTTCCGTGAACGCTCATGGCTGCTACGGCCGCATGTGCGTGCCTGGGCTAGCGCTTCAAGATCCGCGCGCGGTCCGGCGGCCGCACGTGCCGTCTGACGCGTACGGAGATACAGAATTCGTTGGGAATAGAGCAGCTGCAGAGGTGATAGGACGCGAGAGACGGGAGAGGGGAAGAGTCTAGAAGACGAAGGTGTTCTCGGGCTTGTGGCCGATGGCCTCGAGGTGGGCCTTCATGGCCTTGTTCATGGGGAGGGGCCCGCAGAGGAGGACCAGCACGTCGTCCGCGGGGGCCGGCGACTTCTCCCGGATGATCTGCTCGCTCACGAAGCCGACGCCGCCCGTCCAGCCAGCCGGCGCCTCGTTCAGCACGTGGTAGAGGCTGAAGCGCTTGGGGTGCTTGGACGCGAGCTCCTCGAGCTCCTTGCGGATCAGGATGTCGCCCTCCGTCACGTTCGCGAAGATCAGGTTGATCGTCGTCTTGTCCTCGGGATCCGATAGGATCGCCTTGGCAACCTGCCGCCCCGCTCGCACCGCGCCGCCCCGCGCCACCGGGAGGGGTGGCGAGGAGGGTGCGCCTGGTACATGGGGGTCACGCCGGTGCCGCCAGCGATCATCGTCATGTGGCGCTTCATGTTGCGCGAGAACTGGAACCGCCCGCTCGGGCCCTTCACCGCGATCTTGTCGCCGACCTTCAGGCTGTCCACATACCGCGACATCGCCCCCTGCGGGTACACCTGCCGCCAGGGGTCGGCGAGGGCGGCCGGGGCGCGCGGGGCGGCCCGCGGGACCTTGATGACGAGGTCGAAGTGGCCCAGCGTCTCGTCACCGGTCGTGGGCGTGTAGGCGCGCGACACCTCCTTGTCGTCGATCTTCGCGCTGCGCCGCGCCGCGCTCGTCAGGGGCCGAGCGCGCTCACGAGCGGCTTCGCACTCACGTCAAGCGAACATGCTTGCCGACGGGCAGGCCGAGGCGCATCTCGGGGCGGGGGAGGCCGAAGCGATACAGGCGCGTGTTGTGCGTGATCTCGATCCTCTCCACGAGCGGAAGCATGAGCGTCTCCTCGGGATCGAGCGCTGCGTCGGCCCAGCGCTCGGCACAGGCGTGCACGGCTCGGGCGACTAGCGGTGCAAGGCATGCTCCGCGCACCGACGTTCGGGTCCTTCGCCTGCTTGGCGCCCATCTTCTTGCCGCCCCCAAAGAGCTTGAAGAGAACTATTATGGACGCTCCCACGACGACGGCTGCGCGCCGCGCCAGCAGTTACGTGGGTTGACGCGGCCAGCCTTCGACGCGCGGCGGGCGTTCGGCGAACCTGTGGCTACAGGATTTGCCTGGAGAAGGTCGACGAGAGCCATGCTATAGACCGCAGGTGGACTCAAGCCAGAAGGTACAGTACTAGTCCCGTACCCGTCTGCGGCTTCATGATCATCTAACTCAGTAGTAATCTGCGGAAGCGCCGCCGCCACGTCGACCAGCTAGAAGCCGGCGATATCGTGCTATTCGAATTCTTTTGTTAGATTTGCAGCCGTCGCCGGCCGAGCGCAGGCGCGCGCGTCCTGGAGCTCCGAGCTCCGGATCCGCGCGCGGCGCGCGTGCGCCGCGCCCGGCGCCCCGCGGCCGGCATGCATATGCATATGCCATCATGGCATATGCATGCGCCGCGGGCCCGCGGCTAGCGCTCAGCGGCTATAGCTAGCTCAGCGGCTCAGCGGCTAGCGCTATCGTACAGTAGTGTAGGCCTCATGATCATCGGATCATGAGACGTTGAATGAATATTCATTGCAATTGTCTGTACATGCACACTAGTACTGTGACATCGATGTCGACGACCTGGGCTCCAATTTACTAAGCTATAGCTATCTACTTACTACGTCACATTGAAGAATTCGAATGCTGTACAGCTGCACGTGCACATGTAGCACATCATATAGCAGATATATAGCTAGAAGATCTCGAAATTGAAGCGAAGACAATTTGCAGTAATGCCGGAATACGTATACGTAAGAATATTAATGCATCAAAAGAAAACGGCATCTACACGAGCGAGGAGGTTCACCGTCGACGCGTACGTTGGGCTATGCACAGTGAATAATAGCTACCAAGGGAGCTTGTGGCCGCGCGCGTGCGGGGCAATGACCTGTGCGCGCGGCGCGTGAGCATGCGCATCGGCACCGGCCCACTGGGCCAAAGAGGGCCGCGCCGCGCAAAGGAAGTCGCACCTCGCGCTTCTGGCCGTTGATCGCGACACCCTTGCCCCGCCCCTCTGCATCGAAGCGCTCCTTGTAGACGCTGCGGGGGGCCGGGGAGGTCGCGAGAGATGAGCGGCAAGGGACGAGGTTCGACGCGCTGTCAGCGCGAGTGATGCGGCGCACCCGGTATATTGTGTGTGACTGCAGGTGACCGGCCGGAGGAAGGTGAGGATAAAGTCAGCATGCCCTTACGCTGGGCTGCACATGCACACGTACTCCGTGAGACGGTCGAAAATGTTTCCCTTTGTAGCTGTCTTGGACGCATCCGGGTGCACCGATGGGCCACGGTTCGCCGAAATGCTCGCGTGCAGCTGCCGTCAGGACAACATCAGAGGCGGCGAGCGCGGGGTTTATCGATATCACAGCCAGCTGACCTTGGCAACGCCAGATGGGTCGCCCGGGTACTTCTCCTGCGGAGCGTCGGCTCTTCAGGGGCGCTCGCATCGAGGGGCACGGATCCGGAAGAACTCGCGCATGCGCACTGCGGCAACCTCTCCCAGAGCCTGCAGGGCAGCGCGCGCTCGCGTTAGCTGCCGGCGTGGCTCTCGAACAGGCCACTGTGGGACGTCAGCACCTTCTTAAACTGCTCGAAGTTGAGCTTTCTTGCTAGGGCGAGCCTGTTGAAAATGATGTCGGCCGATGTGGTGTTGAAGCGCGCGTCGACGATCTTGCAGTCCTGTAGAAGCCTCAGCCGTGGCGGCGATCGAGCGTGCCCTCGAATCTGTGCGCGTGCTGACCTTCAGGAACTTCACCCAGCGCGCGCCGTCCATGAGATCGGAGCCGGCATTCCCAGCGCCGAAGGAAGCAAACTGGAAGAAGATGTCCTGGTAGGGCGTCAGACAGCTTCTCGGCCTCGGCGCCGGCGGCTGGGGCCCAGCTGCAGCTGCAGCAGGCCGGGCTCCGGAAGCGAACTTGAAAGCCCGGCGGCTGGAAACGAACCTGGAGGGTGGCGTCGTTCAGAAGCATTCTAGTTGAGGATATGGGGCCCGTATTCAAGCCTTTAAGCTCCGGGCTGGCGGTGCTGCCTATAATCAGCAGCCTATTAGACTGATGAAACCGACGCTGGCGACGCGTGGATGGCGACGTACGTACGCGTGGAGCCCTGCTAAACTGCCACGCTGGCAAGTTTATGCGGTACCCCGCCGCTGCGTTCGCACTTTGTCAAGGCCGCGCGCGCCGCCGGGCCGCGCTGTACATGTGGACGACACGCAGTCTGAAGTTCGGGTTGCAGATTCGAATTCGAGTACAACAGGGGGTTCCTGGCAAAGCGTGAAATCGAGGGCGGGCTGTACAGCTAGGAGGCCTCCTGCTCGGGGGGCTGCGCTGCGTCGGCCTCCTCGACGCGGCGGCGCTTGCCGAGGGGGCTCTCGCCGGGGGGCCCTGCGGGGGCGGAGGAGGGGTCGCCGAGGATGCCGCCGAGGCCCGTGAGGGCGTCGAGGAGGCCCGAGCCGCCGGGGCCGAGGTCCACCACCATCCCCATCCCGGCCCCCGCCGCCCCCGCCGAGCCCGACGCCCCCGAGGCGCCGCCGCCCGCCCCGCCAGCCTTGCCCCCGCCCCCGCCCCCGTCCTCTGCCCCGCTCCCCTCCTCTTTCCTCTTCGCCGCGCTCGGTGAGGTCGGACCCCTGCTCCCCGCCGCCTCCGCCGGCCCGCTCGCCGCGCCCCGCCGCCGGCCTCCGCCGGGCCGGCCGCCGCGCCCTCCGGCGTCCGCAGCGCCCCGTTCACCGTGGACGCGCCGGCCGCCGAGGAGGGCGGCGGGCCCTCCCGCGCCTCGCCGCCCGCTGTTGCGGCGCCCTGTGTGTGAGCCGTCGGCTGCTGCTGGTGCTCGGCGCCGGGGACGGGGCCGATGCGGGGGCGGCGGCCTGGCGGCCGCCAGGGACGGGGAGCCGGGGGTGCGGAGGGGACGAGGGAAGGGGAGAGGGGGGCGGCGCCCGGGCCGGCGGCGGCGGCGGCGGCGCGGATGGCGGGCCGCTTGCTGCGCGCCTCCTCGTCCTCCTCCTCGTCGTCGTCCTCGTAGTCCACCAGCGAGGTCGCCGTTCGTCCCGCGCCCCGGCCGCCGCCGCCGCCGCCGCCGCCGCCGCCGCCGCGAGCGGGCCCCGCCCGCTGGGGCCCGAGTTGGCAAGGGAGAGGGGTGCGCGGGGCCGCTGGGGGCCCCCGGCGGCGGCGAGGGCGGACGGGGGCATGGGCCCGATGAGGGGCGCCCCGTCCTCCTCCTCGTCGCTCTCGTTGAAGTAAGCGTCGTCCTCGTCCGCCGTCATCACCGGCCGCGGCGGCCCGTACAGCATCGGCCGCTGCCGCCCGCCGGGGGCGCGGCCCGGGGGCTCGGAGGGCCCCGGGGCGTGCTCGGCGGGGGCCTGGCGGGAGCGGGAGGTCTGCTCGAGGAGGTCCTTGTTCTGGTCGTACTTGAGGATGAGCATCTTGAAGGTGTCGACGTAGTCGACGCGCTCGAGGAGGGGCTTGAAGGACTCCACGACGTGCGAGACGAGGCTCTTGATGTTCTCCTTCCGGATGAAGTCGAAGAGCTCGATGATCGCCGAGTTGATCAGGTTGTACCGCGCCCCGTTCGCCTGCCCCGCCCCCGCCCTCGGCCCCCGCCGCGATGCGGCGCGGGGGGCGGGGCGGGGCGGGGCGGGGCACCTGGAAGACGTCCATGATGTTCTGGAAGAGGTTGTTCTTGATGATGTAGCGGTTGTAGAACTCGTCCTTGATCCCAATGCACGCCCGGAAGAACCGCACCGCCACTGCGCCCGCCCCCCGCCTCGCCACGGCGCCCCGAACCGGGGCGGGGCGGGGCGGGGCGGACCGAGGATGAGGTACTTCTCGCGGTGGCGGAGGAGCTTGAGGACCTTCGTCACCATGTTGTTCCGCAGGATGAAGTACTTGATCCGGTACCCGTGGTGCTGCGCGCGCCCCGGCCCGTCGGCGCGCGACGCGAGAAGCCGGGGACGGGGGGAGGGGACCTGCACGCAGAAGGAGAGGACGTCGCAGATGTGGTTGCGCGCCACGTTGCGCCCCTCGGCGACCTCGGGGTCTGCGCCGGCCGGCTCGGGGGGCGGGAGGGGCCGGAGGCGGTGCGGGGCGGGCGGGGCACCGTCGGTGGGCTCGGGGTCGGCGGCGAGCGGGGAGACGAGCTTCTCGATGAACTCGTCGTAGAAGAGGTTGAGGAACGTGTCCTTCTCCGGCGTCTGCGCCCCCTGAGCCGGCCGCCGGCGCGCGCGGGGCGGGACGGGGGGCGGGGCGGGCGCACGGCGTCGAGGGTCTCGGGGTCGATGAGGGCGCGCAGGATGTCCGCCAGCTGCGCCTTGATCCCCGTGTCCCCGTCGTGGATCAGCCCGTTGATCAGGATGTGGAAGAGCGGGTACTTCTCCGCCCGCTGCTGCATCAGAAACGCCCGCAGCAGGCTCGCGTCGTGCTGCACGCTGCAGTTCAAGATCTCCGTCCTGCGACGCCGCGTTCAGCGCCCCGCGGCGGGGGACGGGGAGGGGCGGGGCGGGGCGCGCACCCGGCGAGGCGAATGGAGGGCTCGCCGTTGCTCAGGACCTTCTGGAAGATGTCGTAGAAGCCCTGCTGGCAAAGGGAGCTGCCGCGGGGTCAGGCAAGGCGGCGGCGGGGGGGGGAGGGGGGGGGGAGGGGGGGGGGGGGGGGGGGGGCGTTGGGGCGGGGGGCACCGGTAGAAGGCGGCGCGGTTCTGGACCTGGAGGTTCTTGGCGAGGTTGCACATCTCCTGCAGGAAGAGCACCAGGTCCTTGAACTTCCCCTGCTCCGCCTCCTCCTGCAGCCGCCTGAAGCTGCGCACCGGCTCGCCGCCCGGGCGGGGCGCGCGGCGGGGCGGGGCGGGGCGGGCGCACAGCTCCTTGAGGAAGGCCTCGTCGGAGTGGAGGTGCGTGATGATCTCGACGTTGTTGAAGAAGAGCATCGAGTTGACCGTCGCGAAGGTCGCGTCGTCCAGGGCCCGCGGCAGGATGACGTCCTTCAGGTACGAGAGCCGGAAGTTCTGGTGGATCTTCCCCCGGATCTGCTCGTTCGAGATCGGCACGACCTGCGCGGCGCCGTCAGGGCGGGACCCCGGGGGCCGCCGGCCCCCGCGGAGCGCCGGCACCTCCTTGAAGTTGGCGTTCTTGCGGAGGAAGTCCCGGTGGTGCGTGAAGTCCTTCTGCACGTCCGGGTCGTCTGCGCGCCCCGCCCTAAGCGCCCCCGCCGCCGGCCGGCCGGCCCGGGGCGGGAGGGGGGCATACACTCGAGGGCGCCGACGAAGTCCTGGAGGTACTGATCCGAAAGCAGCAGCTCGAAGATCGCCGTGTCGTTCAGGAGCACTGCGGGCAACCCCTCAGAGCGCCGCGGCGCCTGGGCTCGGCATGGCCGCACCGATCCCGCGGAAGATCTTGAACAGCGTGTGCAGCGACTCGATGCTCTCCAGATCTTCACATATGTGGAACAAATCGATGAGCTTGCTGATGTAGTCTTGCTGCTCGGCACGATGTGGATAGAACAAAAGGGTCGGTCCGAAGCGGGAAACGCACGAAGAGTGCTGAAGCTCGCACCTGTTTCGCAATCGCTGCTGCTAGTTTGTCCCTTTTGAAGGGCGGGACCTCCGTAAAGATCTCCAGGATCGCGTTCAGGTTGTTCAAGTCAACGTCCGGCAGCTGGACTCCCGTTGCTGCGAAAGCGAGGCAGGGGCGGCCAAAAGTGAGGGTTTGAAAGCAAGCCGAGCGCATCCCTGCGTAAGAAATGACGAATGCGGACCCTCCTCCTGCGTGGGCCCGCTAATCATCTCCGCGTCGGCGCCTGCCGGGCGCGAAAAGGAATCGGCATCCCGGGGGAGGCCGCGACAGTCAAAGAAAGGAAAGCGCATCGTAAACGCACCTGCTACTCCGTTGTATCGCCCCTGCGCAGTGCATATTTGATCCCTGCCGAGAGGAACACCTCCATGTGAGCTGGCGCATGAAGAGCAGCCCGTTTTCGACTCCGCACCATACTTCCGCGCAACCAGAAACCTCCTGAAAGCTGAGCGCCATGTCTATCCCGGTGTCGGGGCACGTCCATGAGACGATCGTGTCTGCGGCCATTCGGAAACGGAGCGCGCACGAACGAATCAGAGATGCGCCTCGGCGCAAGCAAACTCTTAGCCGCCGCACGCCCTCCAGTCGGCGAGCGGCTCTAGAATGGGGTCGGGACGCGAACCGCCTTGCCGCTGGTAGCTTACGTCTGCGGCGATTTTGACCTCGAGAAGCACGCCGCCGTCCTCCTCTGACACCACAGTCATCGTAAACGAGTCGAATTTCTGCGGGACCAGGTCGGCGGGGACCAAGTCGGCCGATGGGCCCGTCTGCCCGCGCGTCGGGACGGCCCAGGGGTGCCCGCGGGGCGCATATCGCGGTCCGAACCTGGACATAGGAGCACGAGACGTGGCCAGTGCCCTTGTCGTCCCACTGGCCTTCGCCGTTCAGCTGGTAAAGCTTCACGCGCAGCGTCATCGTGATGCTGGTCCCCAGCCGCGCCAAGCCACTGGCGCCAATTGAACGGCCGCGCCTCCACGCCTCGAAGCGCTGCTCGAGCGAAGGCAAGACGACGGGGTACGAGTTGGTTAGTTCTTGGGTACGGCGCAACGAAACCATGGCCTTCGTCTCCGCCATCCCCGCTCTCCCCGGCTCGGCTAGCTTCAACGCTGCCACGGCGGCCTGCGAAATCAGCCGCCCGGTGAAGCTCGCCTCCCGCACGTTCCGATGCGCGCAGCCGACCGCGGCCGAGCCGGTCTCTGACATCCGCATGAGCTATGAGCCCTCGGAGTCGTCGAATGCCGTCTCGCGCCGCCAGGCCTTCGCCGCGGCCATCGCATTGGCTGCGTCGTCGCTGGCCCCGACTCCTGCTTTCGGTGCGTGAGATCTGTACACCTCCACGGCAAATGAATCGGCACTCGTCCTGCTTTACGTCCGTCTCCGTGGTGCGCTGCCGTTCTCACGTGCGTACCGCGTCACCGCAGCCGCCCTCAAGCGCTTCGTCGACACCTCCGACGGCTACGAGCTCTCGTACCCGAACGGCTGGCTTCAGTATCCGTTCAAGAAGGGCGGCCCCGACGTTGGCTTCCGCGACCTCATTGTGCGCCCCGCAGCTCGGCGGGTTCGACGATCAAGCCGCGCCGCGCTGACGTCGCACTGGCAGAACGAGGAGGAGACCATCAGCGTCTTCATTACCCCGACCGATCCCGGCAAGTCCGTGGAGGCCCTGGGCACCCCGGTGCGCGCCCGGAGCGCCTCCGGCCGGTAGCTACGATCTGAGGGGGCGGGGGGCAGGAGGAGGTGGGGAAGCGGATCGCGGCGAGCGAGGGGGGGGATTTCGTGACGGCGAAGGAGGTGACGAAGCAGGGCGTCAAGTTCTACGAGTTCGAGCTCACCACCGCCTCCCCCAAGCTCCACAAGGTCGGCGCCGTCGCCATCTCCCGCGGCAAGGTCCGCCCCCGCCCGCCCCCGCCCCTCCGGGGCTCAGCGCGCCGCAGGTCTACACTCTGACGGCCTCGACTTCGGAGAAGCGTTGGGGCAAGGTCAAGCCCCAGTTCCAGGAGGTCATCAAGCAGTTCCGCGTGCGTCGCCCGTCCCCCGCCCCGCCCCGCTCCGCCCCGCACTGAGCTCCCCACGCAGGTCTACGAGGTCTGCCCTGCCCCCGCTGTTTGCTTGCTGCGCTCTCCGCGGGCCCCGCTTGCTAACGAGCGCGCGCAGGACCCGACCCTGATGAAGGAGGGCAGCAACGCGCTCGAGATGAACAGCAGCGCTTAGGTTTTTCTTGCTCGTCACGATGCGGCCAGCCGGCCGCAGTTTTGCCTGTAGCCAAGTTGCGATTGCTTGATGGATTGCTACACACATCTGTTGTGCGCTGCTCTAGGGGTCTGAGCGTTGCTTGCACATTGATTGAACGGGCGGGCTAGCTGCGGGCTACGCAAGAGCTCGCTGCGGCGGTCCTACCTATAAGGCGAGAAGCTGCGGACAACGCAGCAGGGCCCTCCGGGCTCCGAAGGGGGCGCGATCCCCCTGGCCATGGGTTCCTACTACTTCCCAACTACGATGGCATGTCGTGGGAGCGGAGCTCGACGAGGCGCCGGCCGCGGCTTCACGGGGGCAGCTTCCCCGCGTCCACCGCGGCCGTGGCACGCGTACGACGGAGAAGCTTTTAAGAAGCTTAAGTGCAAACAAATCCGCCCGGCCGCGGCCGCCACCGCGGCCGTGGCACGACGGAGAAGCTTTTAAGAAGCTTAAGTGCAGACAAATCCGCCCGGCCGCGGCCCGGCCGTCGGTCGACGCCCTGAGTCCACCGCGCCCATTGCAATCAATTATAATATACTAGTGCGAGTCTCAGAGTCTAGATGATATAGATCATCGGATCTGGCATGCGCGGGCGCGCCCGAGGCGACGCGGCCTGGCCGAGACGTTCATGATCAGATACTAGATACCACTAGATATGATACGTATACACTGCGACGCTCAGACACTAGATATCTAGCACTGAGGCTTGGAAACGACGCTAGCTACCGCAATCTAAGTCGTGAACGAAATACCTGCTCAGAACAAACTATAAATATTCACAACACCCACGAGCGCCTACCAATCTGACGCAGAAATACAAGTAAAATACAACAGCGGTTAGCCGTGATACAGGAAAGAAAGAGCGCGCTGCCTCGGCCTCTACTGAAGTGCAGGAGGCTTGACAGCGGCCGGCGTCGGCGGCTTCGCGGAAAAGAGCCTCCGCAGCTGGCGCTCAACGCGGCGACGCGCGCGCATCTCCGCGAACATTGCCTCGTTTCCCTCGCAGCTTCTCGCGGACTCGTGGCCCGCCTCAGAGAAAGGGTGCAGGTCGCCCACGGGGCCTGCGCCAAGCATCGGCCGGTCAGCTTGGCGGGACCTGGCAGGCGTCGACGCGCATGAACCTGAATCGGAGATGTGTCGCCGGCGCCCGTGGGGTGGTCCTGCGGGGAAAAGCCGACGAGGTGGTCCTGGCGGAACTGACCAGACCGGCCGGTCGCTCTCGTCCCTCGCGGGGGACGCCGACGTCGTACGCGGCTTCAACGGAAGCGCGCTGTCATCCGACGTCGACGTCGCAAGCCGGTTGTGCCGGTCGGGACTCCAAGCTAGGCGCAAAACTTATCATTCGGCGCGCGGAGAGACAAAACGAGGAGCGCGTATGAGGAGCGCACAATTCAACTTGACGGCGGGAGGGCCTCGCGGGAAGAGGCCGCGCGGTGCTGCGGAGGTGCGCCGCGGTTTCTCCGCTGCCCGTCTGCGGCGCGGGGTCTCGGCGATGATCGTCCCGGATGTTAGGCGTCCCAAGGACAGCGCCGCCATCGAGCTGAACATCGCCTGCGCAGCTTGTACCCCCTTCGCCAGACAGCCGCACCGCATTTCGGCAGCGGCGGAACGAGAGCGGCGAAGCTGCTGGTGGCAGGTCGCTGCCGCTGCCAGAATATTGGTCGCAAGCACCCGGCCTGCAGGCTGCCTCCTTCGAGTCGACGCCGTCGCGTTGAGCGATGACCGAGGTACGCCGCTGCGATGGCTCAGCGGCTATCTTTTCCGACGTACGTTGACCTTTCGTACGCCAGGTCGACGCCTTGTGCGTTGTCGCACCGCCTGCAACTTCCTCGCTCCGCCGGACCTGGCCGCTGATCTGTCACCGTTCTGCAGATACGCGGCGGCGGCGAGGAAGGGCCAGCCGGCCCCTGAGCCGGTCACCGACCAGGTTTGCCGCGACGCATGCGACGCGTTTCTCGCCAAATAGCTGCGTGCTTGCACGTTGCGAGTCTTCTCGACTCATTTCTTTTAATTGCACAGGTGGATAGACTTTACGCACAGGTGCGGCGGCGCTTCACCTCGATTGAACGGCAGCACGCCGTCTGACAGCGGTCCTGCAGTATGCCGCAGAGCAAAAGAAGCGCGAGGCGGCCGAGGCCAAGATGCAGGTTTGCACGCGCCTACGAACATGCGCTCAACAGGCTCTCAACGTGCCCTCGCAGCTCCGGACGTTGACCGTGGACCCAAGCCCGCAGGCGGTCGAGAACGCGTCCGAGCTCCTGTTCACCGACTTGAAACGAGTGCGCCCGCCCCCGCGCCGCAAGAAGAGCTGCCGCTCACGCCCCGCAGGCGGTTGACGCGGCCTCCGCGAGGGACACTGTCCTCCTGAAACCGGGGACCGTGCGCGCCTCCCGCCCGTCGCTGCGCGGTGCACAGCGGTACGTCGCCGTGTCGAGCGCGCCGCCCCGCGCAGCACATCATAGAGGAGACGCTGACGATCAGCAAGAACATCACGGGTGCGGCCGCCGCGTCGCACCGTGTGGGTCCTGCAGCCGAACGCGTGCCGCAGTGAAGGGGAGCGGGGACAAGAAGACGGACGCGGTTATCGAGATGAAGGCGCGTGTCCCAGGGCGGGCGGCCCGGGCGCCGGCCGACGCGGCGGGGGCGGGGCGCAGCACGTCTCGGAGTACGCGCTGGTGCTCGGCGGGGCGGGCCCCGGCACCATCTCCAACTTCGCCGTCAAGGTGCGCCGGCCCAGCAGCGCCGGGGGCGGGTCGGTGCGGTGGGGAGCGGGGGCGAGGGAGGGGGCGGGGGCGGCAGGGCGGGGTGAACGTCGTGTCGGGGACCTGGACGGTGACCGCATGCGACATCGCCGGCCAGGGCGAGGAGACGACCTGCTGCGCCCTCCTCCTCGGCAGGCCCGCCCTCCCCCAGTCCGCCCCGCGCCCCGCCGCCTGAGCCGCGTGCCAGGGCGACGACGGGGCCGTCGCTGCGGCCGGCGGGGGCGAGCGCGGGGGCCCCCGTCGTGGCCAAGGTCACCGAGTGCGGTGCGCGGGGCGGGGCCGCCCGCGCCGGGGCGCCCGTGCGAAAGCCGAGGGGGCGGCAGTGCTGCACAACGCGGCGTGGGGGGTGTACATCGGGCCGGGCGCGGGGAACAACGTCGCCAAGAACGAGGTCCACAACTGCCGCGAGGGCGGCATCGGCTTCTTCACCGTGCGCCCCGCCCCCGCCCCGCGCTGGGGGCGGCCGGCGAAGGAGGCGGGGGCCGGGGGTGGCAGGACTCGCTGAACGTCTTCGTGGAGAACAACGTGGTGCACGACTGCAAGGGCGCCGGCATCTTCGTCGCCAAGGAGGCCTGCGGCGACGTCGGTCCGCCCCGCCTCCCAACCCCGCCGGCCCCGCGCGCGGCGTGCGGGGGCCGGGGCGACGGGGGCGGGGCGGTAGAGGGGAACCGGGTGTGGTACTGCGGGAAGTCGCTGTACGTGCAGGACGGGAGCCGGGCGCAGACGTTCGGGAACAAGGAGCTGCCCGGGCCGCCCTCCCAGAAGCACGAGCCCCTCAACCTCCGCGCAGTCCGCCCCGCCCGCCGCCCGCCAGCCCCGCTCCGCCGGCCCGCCCACGGGCGCGCATGCGCAGAAGCTGCCGCCAGTGGAGAAGTCGCTGTGGGACCGCATCTCGGACGGCTGCGGGCTCTTCGGCGGCGCCGTCTCCTCCTGCGTCATGGCCGTCTGCCAGTCCTCCGGCGAGGGCGGCGGCGGCGAGGACCACTAGGACCCCGCCCCCGCACGCCCCCGCCCCCGCCCCCGCCCCGTGCGCGGCGCCCGTAGATCCTTCTGTCTACTGGCATGCATACACGAGCCTGTGTGGGGCTAGCTGGCTGGTGTGTGCGCGGGGCGGGCTACTCGGCGGCGGCGGGGGTCTTCCAGCACTTGACGGTGCCGTCGGTGGCGGCCGAGACGAGGCACGTCGCTGTCGGGTGGTACGCGAGCGACGAGACGACCCCCGTGTGGCCCACCAGCGTCTGCTCCACCTTGCTCTGCGCCCGCCCGCCCCGCGTGAGGCCGGGGCGGGGCGGGGCGGGGCGGGCGGGCGGGGCGGGCCTGGACGAGGTCCCAGAAGAGGATGCGGGAGTCCTCGGAGCCCGAGACCACGTGCTCGTCCCCGTACGAGAGGCACGCCTCCACCTTGTACTCCCCGCTCTTGTGGCCCCGGTACCTGCCCCGCCCCCGGCCTCGCCCCCCGGCGCGGGGCGGGGCGCGGGGCGGCGCGGGGCGGGGGCGCACTCGTTGAGGAGCTCGCCCGAGTCCTTGTCGAAGAGGCGGACGGTGCCGTCGAGGCACGACGCCACCGAGCAGTTCCCGTCGTTCGACACCGCCATCCACGTCACCGGCACTGCCCGCCCCGCGCCCCTCAGCGCCCCGCCCGTCCCGCAAAGCGCTGCGCCGGCAGCACGCGCCCCCGATCGTGTCCGTGTAGACCCGCCCGATGCGGATGTCAAAGCGCCGGATGGTCCCGTCCACGCTCCTGCGCCGGCAGTGGCCCCGGCGCCCGGCCGGCGCACGCACGCGGCGGGGCGCACCCGCCGACGATCTCCGTGGCGGTGATGATGACGGAGGTGACGCTGTCCTTGAAGTTGTCGATCGTCTGGATCGCGTTCTGCGACTGCGACCTGCCGGGCCCCGCGCTGAGGTCCCCGCCGGCGCCCCGCCTCCGCCGGCCGCACCTCAGGTCGAACGCCCGCATCGTCCCGTCGTAAGACGCTGCGGGGCCGGTTTGCCTTCGCCGGCGCTGCGCCGCGGAAGCGCGGCGCACCGGAGACGATGACTGTCTCATCGCCGTTGAACTTGAGCGCGTTGATGCGCTGCCGCGGGTGTCAGCTGCTCGCGCTCGACGCCGCGCGCCCGCACCACGCACCGCGGTGTGCCCCTGGAACTTGCGGATCGTGCGGCCCGTCGACACGTCCCACAGAAAGACGACTTTGTCGCCGCCGCATGACGCGAAGCGGTTGTTATCCTTTGTGCTGCGGAATGCGCGCTCGGCGGGCGACAGTGCCGGCCGCGACTGCTGCTGCAAAGCGCACGAGGTGATGTCGAAGACCTCGTAACCGTGGCCTTTGTAGGTCTTAACGCAGAGTCCCTTGTGAGGGTTCCAAAGCCTGCTCGATCGAATGAGGCTCGCGAGCTTGGCAGCGCACGGTCATGGCGCGGCCGCGCACTTGATGAGCCGGTCCTGGCCACCGGTCAGGCAATACGAGCCATCGCCTGCGCATCAATGTAAGATCGTGCGTGGAGTGCAGTGACTCGCGGCGCGCGCACTGTTGAACCGGACGACAGAGACCGGCCCTTGGTGGCCGGTGAGCGTCTGGGCGACCCGAGTCGGGAACTTGTTCGCCATCCTCACGCTCCGCACGCTATCTCCATACGCCGCATCCCTTTCCGAGGCTCGCGCTGCTTTCGGCTGCGCGAGGGGGGGTACTAGTACTCTTTGATGGCCTGGGCGGCGCTGCCCGCGGCCGGCGATCTCCTCAGACCCAGGCGACCATCAGCCTCCGGCTCAGCACACTGCTCGCAGCTCGCGCACCCAGCGGCGCTCACGCGCGACGCTGTCCGTCTCGGCTCGCTCGGCCAGCGAGCCGCGGACGCTGCCGCGATCTGCAGCAGGCGCAAGCGGACTGCAAGATGCTGGGGTCACTCATTCGGCGGCCGCTGGTTCTGCAGCGCGCCAGCCGATGCGGACGAGCCGAAAGGAGAGCGCAACCTTCGTGCATCGCCTTCGCCAGCATCTCTACTGACGTCTCCGTCGCCACCGCCTCTGGAGGACGCGTCGTCCGTCTGCGTCTGCGATATCCCTGCCGGCGCCGCCTTCGACGGTAGCGTCAAGCGGCTGGTCGCGCACATCAGCGCCTCCGTGGCGGACGACGACGCGAGGGAGTTCACGAAGCTGGCCGGCGCGCTTGCGAGCGTGCTGCAGTTCGAGGCGGCGGAGACGCGGGCGCGGCTGCGGGAGCTGTACCGCGCCTTCGAGCCGGGGGCCGGGCCCGAGGGGGCGGCCCCGGTGCGGGCGGAGGCGCGGCGGGCGTCGGAGGCGGCGTTCCTGTGGGCGGTGGGCGAGCTCGTGGAGGACGGCGCGTGGGAGCGCTACGGCTCCCGCCAGCGCGGCGCCTTCGCGGGGAGCCTGCGGCCGCCGCGGCCGGACCCCTTCGCGAAGCCCGTCGAGATCGAGTGGGAGAAGCTCGACCGCGACCTCCTCCGCGCACTCCGCCCGCCCCGCGCCCGCGGGGACGGGCCCAGCCCGTCGCCGGCCCCGCTCGAGGAGGCGCCGCCGGGGCCTGGTGGCGGGGCTGGCCGGGCGGGGCCGGAACGGGGTGCGCGAGGGCGAGGAGCCGCTGGACGAGCGCGTTGCCGTCTTCACGCGCGGGTGCCGCCCCTGCCTGCGCCCCTTCGCGCGAGCCGCCGGCTCCGGGCGGGGCGAGCGGGGCGGGGGGGGCAGGTACGGGCGGCGGGAGGAGGTGGGCCCGCAGATCGGGCGGAAGCTGGCGGTGGTGGAGGCGCAGCTGCTGCGCCGCGCCCTCGCGCCCTCGACGCCCTCGCCGCCCTCGCCGCCCGCCTCGCCGCCTCCCTCCAGGCGCCCCGCCCCGCCCCGCCCCCAGCCCTGCCCGCCCCGCCTCACCCCCGCCCAGCCCTCCTCCGCCCACCCGCCTCGCCGGCGCCGCCCAGCGAGGGGAGGAGGGGGCGGGGCGGGGAGGAGGGGAGCGGCCGCTGGGGCGCGGGCGGCGGAGGCGGCGTTCGGGGCGTACCGGGGGCGGGCGGCGGCTGCGCCCGGCGCTCGCCTCATCGGCGGCCGCCGTCCTCCTCCGCCTCCGCACCCGCTACTCCGCCCTCGCCGACCCCGCTCCGGGCGCCCCGCCCCCGACCCCGCACCCTCCCCGTCCCCGGGCCCGGGCCCGCCCGGCCCGGCCGCCCCGGCGAGGCGGCGGCTCGTGCGGCGGACGCTGCTGGACGGGCCGGCGGAGGCGGGGGTGGGGCCCCTCGTGCGCTGGCTCCTCGCCCCCACGCCCCTCGAGGAGCCGACCTTCGAGCGCGTGCTGCTCCTCTACCGCTACGCCCCGCCCCGCCCCGCCCGCACCCCTGCCCTCCTCCGCCGCCTCCTCCGCCGCGGCGAGCTGGCGGGGGGCGGGGGCGGCGAGGGGCAGGCGATCCACCTGCGCGTCTTCCGCGACGTCCCCGTGGCGCGGCCGGCCCTCCCCCCGCGGGTGCGGCGGGGGGTGTGAGGCGGGGGCGTGGGGGGGGCCAGGTGGAGGTGGAGGGGGTGCTGCCGGTGCAGAAGCTGGTGTTCCGCGCGGGGGACCTCCTCAAGCTCGACTTCACCGCCCTCCTCGGCCTCCTCGCCGCCGCCGTCAACCTCCGCACCGAGCTCCTCGACCCCGTCCGCCCCCGCCCCGCCCCGCCCCGCCCGCACCCCCGGGGCCCAGCGCCGGGGCGGCAGTACCTGGAGCTGCTGGGGGTGGCCGGCCTCAGCCTCTACGCCACCCGCACATTCATCAACTACCGGCCCGCCCCAGCCCGCCCGCCCCCCGCCCCAGCCCGCCCGCCCCCCGCCCCCGCCCGGGGGCGGGGGCCGAGGGGCGGGGCGGGGGGCAGGAACGCGTCGGAGCGGTACCGGCGGGAGCAGCTGGACACGCTTTTGAACAAGAGCCTCGCGGTGGACGCCGCCGCCCTCGCCGACATCGCCGACGCCGCCGCCCGCCAGTCCAGTCCGCCCCGACCCGCCCCGACCCGCCCGGCGTGCAGGCCGGCAGCCGAGGCGGCGCCGCGGGGCGCAGCGGCGGAGGCGCTGGTGGCGTACGCGGCGCTGTGGGACGGCGGCCGGTGCGCCCCGCTCGACGGCCCCCGCCTGCAGGCCGCCTGCTCCGCCATCCTCCGCGACGCCCTCGGGTGCCCATCCCCTCCTTTTCGCGCCCCCGACCGGGCCCCGCCTGGATCTCGAGGGCGGCCGGCGTGCGCGTGCAGGGTGGAGGCGGAGTTCCGGGCGGAGGCGGCGGTGGAGACGCTCCTGCGCCTGGGGCTCGCGCACGCCGCCCCCAGCGGGCGCACCGTTGCCCTCCCCGTCGAAATCGCTCGCGATCAGCTCCGGCGCGTCTGGCGCTCGTTCGTCTGAACATGACAGCCGGCGCACGTGCGTTTTGCATGAGCTCGAGGCTCGTTATTGAGGACTCGAGGGGGGGTACGCACGCACAGTTCGCCGAGCCCCTTCACTCCGGTCTCGCTCCCGTTCGTCACTTTCAGCCAGCCCGCAGCCATGCCGCCCGTCGAGATCACCCACAACGGCGACTGCAAGGTGGACCCTCTCTCCAAGAAGCGCAAAGCGCTCGACCACCTGCACCGCGTCGATTCCGCGTCCTCCATCTCCCCGGCGGCCGACTTGAGCGATTCGGATGAGAGCAGCAGCACCGCCAAGAAGGTTGAGCTCGACAAGGAGCGCGAGGGGAAGATCGCCAAGATCTCGGACGCCGTGAAGGTCATCCTCGAGGCGATTGGCGAGGACCCCGCGCGCGAGGGCCTGCTCGACACGCCCAAGCGCGTGGCCAAGGCTATGCTCTTCTTCACTGAGGGCTACGGCAAGAAGGTCGAGGGTGCGCAATAATCTTTTGCCCGGCGAACATACCAACGCGCGTGCGCGCGCGCGCAACTCCGGGCTAACGCGGGCCCCTCTGCGCTCGATTAGATGTGATGAACAACGCTGTTTTCGAGGAGAACCACGACGAGATGGTGATCGTCCGGGACATCTCCATCTTCAGCCAGTGCGAGCATCATATGGTGCCCTTCTACGGGAAGGTCCACATCGGCTACATTCCCAACGGCAAGGTTGTTGGGCTCAGGTTTGCTGCGCGTACGCGTCCTTCCGCACGCCCGGTCGCTAAGCACGTGGGAGCAGCAAGCTGGCCCGCATCGCCGAGATGTACTCGCGGAGGCTCCAGGTCCAGGAGCGCCTCACGAAGCAGATCGCCCAGGCGGTCGAGGATATCCTGAAGCCCCAGGGCGTCGCCGTCGTCGTCGAGGCGAGGTGCGGACACGCACGCTTCAGGCCCCCCGCCCGCCCCCTGCGGTTGCCTGCAAACTGCCATGCGTCTTTCTAGCTTTAGATCGCACGGGATGCGCCGCACGTGCTGACCCCCGCACCCGCGCAGCCACATGTGCATGGTGTCCCGCGGCGTGCAGAAGCCCGGCGCGAGCACTGTCACTTCGTCGATGCTCGGCGTGTTCCGTGACGACGCCAAGACCCGCAAGGAGTTCCTCAGCTTGATTCGCGCCGACCGGCCGAACGCATGAATGTTCGCTCGGAGGAACCTTTGATCGGTCTTCAGCATTCTTCTCTGCACCCGCTCGCACTATTGTCGTTTGCTTTATTCCTCTCCGTCCATCCTCTAGATCTCTTCCTCTTCCTTTGTTCCCTTAGCCTCGAGCCCCTTTCCGAGCCTTACGAAGCCCTAACCAATTTTGCTTTCTCTTCTTCGCTGTTTCATCTTTATGTGGTAGTTTAAAAGGGAGAACATCAAATACAGAAGATTCTTGATCGTGCACGGCCGCGGCGTCGACGTCGGGCGGGGGCGGGGCCGGCTAGTGGGGCCCGAGGGGCTCCTTCGGGGGGTGCCTGTGCACGTGGGGCCGGCGGTGGCCTGGCCGCGTGTGCGCCGCGTGCGCTTGGGCGAGCGGGTTGTGCGCCGTCTGCGTGCCCGGGCGGCCACGCTCGTGAGGGCGGGCCGGGGCCGGGGGATGGCGGGGCGGGGGGTGCCTGGAGGTAGGCGGCGGCCTGCATCTCGACGAGGCGGGAGACGACCCGGTCGAACGCGAACTCCTCGTCGTGCTGCGCCCCCGCCACCCGAGCCCCGCCCCTCAGCCGCCCCCGCCCGCGGGCCGGGCCCCG
>QPMI01000336.1:0-51721 GCA_004431415.1 Cyanophora paradoxa | reverse complement strand
GCCCGCTGCCGCCGCCGGACCGCCCATGCCCGTGGCGGGGAGCGCGCCGGGGGCGCCCCTCTCGGATCCCGCCGCCCTCGGCCTGCTCAAGTTCGACGGGATGCCGGGCAGCGCCCCCTCCCCGCCCACCCCCTCCTCTGCCTTCTCCCCGCTCTCCTTCGGCGCGCCCGCCCGCCCGCCCGCCCTGCCGCGGGGGCAGAGGTGACGCGGGGCGCAGAGGGGGAGCCGCCGCAGAAGAGGGCCCGGGTGGAGGCGGCGGGGTCGGGGCCCGGGCCCGGGGCGGAGGCGGGAGTGGCGGGGGCGGGGCTGCTGGCGGGCCCCGCCCTGGACGTGGACTGGGGTGACATTCACTTCGGCTTCGAGGACATCCTCGTCGGCCCGCTCCGCCCCGCCCCGCCCCGCCCCGCATCCCCGGCCGCCCGCGAGCCGCCCCGCAGACAACATCGGCCTGGAGCTCGGCAGCGCCCCCTCCATGCCCTCCGCCCCCAACCCCGCCGCCGCGCCGCCCGCGGCCGCCGCGGCCGGGGCCGGCCCTTCGGCGCCACCGCCTGGGAGCCCCGTGCGGGTGCGCGGTGCCGGGGCGGCGGGGTGCGGGCGGGCGCGGGGGCGGCGGGCGAGCGCGGGGGGCGCAGTTCGCGTCGAACCTGTACAACATCCTCACCGTGAACAGCATCCGGAGCGACGAGGTCGACCGCATCATCGACGAGGCCCGCCCGCCCCCGCGCCCCGCCCCGCCCTGCACCTTCCAAGCCGGGGGCGACCGGCGCGGCCGCAGGTCGTCACGCGGCAGTGGAGCATGAGCCACGTGGTGCCGGCCGTCCGCACCCCGAGTGGTGGGCCGCCGTCGGTGCGCCCGCCCCGCCGCCCCCGCCCCCGGCGCGCGGGGCGAGGGGCGAGGCGGGCGGCAGGGGAGGAGCTGCGGCGGGTGGGGTCGGCGGCGGGGAACGTGCGGATCGAGGCGCGGCCGTGCCCTCCCGAGGCGCCTCCCACAAACTGGGCTCCGGGGCTGACGGGCGGGGCGGGGCGGGGCAGGCGTACGGGGAGATGCTGGCGCTGGTGCACGCCTTCCTCGACTCCTTCGAGCGCGAGTGGGACGCCCTCGTCCGCCCCGCCCCCGCCCCCGCTCCCGACCGGCCAGTTTGGCCCGCGCCGAGGGGCGGAGCGGGGCGGGGGGGCAGGCGGCGGAGGGGAGCGTGGCGGGGGACGGGAGCGAGAGCGAGGCGGAGGGGGAGGCGGCGCGGATGGAGTGCGTCGTGCCCTTCCAGCGGGCGGTGGCCCTCGCGGAGCGGGAGCTGGACCTGGCGGCGGCCGGCATGGCCCTCGACGCCCACGCCACCGCCTTCCTCCGCGACCGCGGTCCGCCCGCCACCGCCCCCGCCCCGCCCCGCCCCCGCCCCGCCCCCGCCCCGGGCCTGAGGCGGGGGCGGGGCAGCGGGGTGCGGGGACTCGGACGCGCTGGGGAACGGCCACTTCTACTGCCTATGGCGCTGGCTCTTCTTCGCCGGCCGCTTCCGCCGCGCCGTCCGCCCCGCCCCTGCCCGCCCCCGCCCGTCCGCTCCCCCCGCCGGGGTGCCGAGGGGGCGGGGCAGGCGGGGGAGCTGTGGACGGACCGGGCGCGGATCGCGGGGGGCGAGGTCTCCTTCCTCTCCAACGCCCTCAAGGCCCGCGACCACGTCGAGGCCCTCCTCGCCCCCTGCCCCGTCCGCCACGCCCCGCCCCGCCCCGCCCGCCGGCCCCGGATCCCCGGCCGATGACGGGGCGGGGGGCAGGTGGGGACGTACCTGCTGCGGCTCTCGTCGAAGGCGTTCCCGTCGCCGAACGCGGCGTGCGTGGTGATCTCGTCGGTGCTGGCGGCGGGGCGCCCCGGAGCGGGCCCGCGGTTCGAGCACTTCCTCCTCAACATCCGCGACTGCGCCTCCCGCGAGAGCGTCCTCAAGGTGCCCCGCGGCCCCGCCCCGGCCCCGGCCCCGGCACGCGCCCGGCGGGGGCGCCCTTTCCCCGACGCCGGCGCGCGGGGCAGGTGATCAACGAGCGGCGGGGGACGCTGATCTGGATGTGGCCGTCGGGCCCCGCCGCCAACGCCGACACCGGCGGCGTCTACAACTTCGTCGAGCAGCCGTGAGGCGGCTGAGCCCTTCCGGCCCCCCGCGCCCCTCCGCCCTCCCCAATAAACGCGAGCTCGTGCACGCCGCGGCCCGAACCCCATGGCAGCTCGTGTGGGGGGGACGGCAAGGGGCGATGTTCGAATGCGGGGTACGGGAAGGCCGGTGAGGGAGGGGGGACGGGGGTGGGGGTGCGGACGGGGCCCGCTAAGCAACCGTTGGACTTCGAGACCCGTTCAGGAGCAGAGCTTGTTGAACTGGGTGTTGAAGGAGTGCCAGGCGGAGTAGAGCTCCCGGTCCGGCACCAGCCTGCCCGGGCCGGCCCCTCAGGAAGGGCGGGGCGGCGGGGCGGCGGGGCGGCGGGGCGGCGGGGCGGCGGGGGGCGGGGCAGCGGACCGGGCGAGCTCGGACTCGTACGCGCTGACGAAGGAGAGGTACTCCGCCGCCACCTGAGGGGGCGGTCAGCGCCGGCGCCAGCCCCGAGCCGCCCCGGGCGGGCCCGCACCGGGCGGAAGTGGGCGCAGTCGGTGCTGCCCTGCGCGTGCAGGGCGCGCCAGGCCTCTGCGCGGCGTCAGGCGGGGCAGGCGGGCAGGCGGGCGGGCTGGGCGGGAGGGGCGGGGCGGGCCGAGGTGGGCGGCGAGGGGCGTCCAGTGGTCGACGAGGACGTAGCGGGAGGAGCCGCCGGAGCCGCGGCGGTCCACGATCTGCCCCGAGAGGACCCGCTTGAGCTCCCCCGCCCGCCCCTCCAGCAGCTGCACCCCAGCCGACCCCGTCAGCGGGCCCGCCGGGGCGGGGCGGGGCGGGCCAGGGCGGGCGGGCCTCGAGGAAGCCCTGGACGGTGGGGCGGAAGTCGGAGGGCGGCGCCTTCGTCTCCGCCACCAGCTGCACGGGAGTCGGCCGGCGGCAGGGGCACGGGCGCGGGGCGGGGAGCGGGGGCGGGGGCGGACGGCGGCGATGCGCTCGTCGGCGAAGCGTGCGAGGCCGTCGACCTCGGGGCGGAACCCGTCCGGGCACCGCGGCCGCGCCTGCGCGCCCCCGTCAGCCGCCGCCGCCGCTGACGCGCCGCTGTGCTCTGCCGCGCTGCGGGGGCGGGGCGGGGGCGGGGCGGGGGCGGGGCGGGCCTTGGCGAGGCCGGCCTTGACGGCGCGCCACTCGTGGAGGGAGAGGTTGGCCATGCCGACGGCGACGCGCGCGAGGTCGACGTGCACGAGGCAGGCGTAGAGCAGGTCCCACTGGAAGAACGGCTGGTCCGGGGTGGGCAGGGAGGAGGCGCGGCGGAGGAAGGGGTAGGCCTCCTCGTAGCGGTTCTGGAGGCGGAAGTGCTGGCCGAGGAAGAACCAGGCCTCGGGGCGCTCCGGGGCGAGCTCCGTGGAGAGCAGGTAGTACAGCACCGCCAGCCGCTCGTCCACCAGGAACCGCTCGTGGATCTCCGCCAGCTGCCCGCCCCGCCCGCCCCGCTCGGCGCCGCGCCCGGCTGGGCCCGCGGCGCGGCGCGGGGCCCCGCACCTTGATCGACGCAAACCATCGCTCGTCCGCCGCCCCATGCGGCGAGTCCGCTCGGAACCGCAGCGTCCTCGCAGCCGCCCGCAGCGCGTTGAACTCCATCGGCGACGGGTTCTCTGCCAAAGGCCCATTCAGGGCGCGCCTCGCCGCGCTCAGAGCGCCCCTCACCCCGGTTCTGCAGGAAGATGTCGAACTGGATGTTCCCTGCGCGAGCGCGCCGAGGGCGAGCGCTTAGCTAGCGGCCTGGGCGCCGGCCGCCTCGCGGCGGCGGACCGAGGAAGTAGAGCCAAGAGTTGAGCAGCGGCTCGTTCGTGTACACGTAGAGGGGCCCCCGATCGACGGCCAGGAGAGCGATCAAGAACAGGAGCGTCTGCATGTGCTTCATGCTGGCGTGTGGGTGTTCCCGCTGCGGCTTGCTCGAGAAGAGCGGCGGCGGCGTCGACCGGGGCGCGCCATCGCTCTTCGCTGGAGACGGCGGCGGTAAGCTAGATGACGCGCCTGCGCTGTGCACGCCGCCGCCCGACTTTCGCGGCTTCGCCATTCTCCCCCCGCCGACCGCCAACCGCGCTGAAACGAGCCGAAACGCGAGCTGCGGTGGTCAATTGCTGTGCTGCGTGCCGTGAGCGTGATGGAGCCTGGAGTGCTTGAATCTGGGCGAAAGCGGCGGGGCGCAAAAAACGCGGGTTCGACTCCCGACCGGTACAGTCTGAAATAGCGCAGCCCGGCAGGAAGGCTGCAGAACCGCCTCAGCGGCCAAGCCAGCACCTCTCCAGCATACTTAAGATCGTGATAAAGCCGCAGCTGTCGCTGCGGCGTGGAGGGGTGGCAGAATGGTGCGGCAGGCCGTCGGGTCCATAGCGCACGTCCTGGAGAGCTCTTTCCCGGCACTATATCCCAGACCAAAGCTCGAGGAAGAAGAACCGGAGTCCAAGGAGCGGGAGCCGCCGCCTCCGCCAGAACCCGAGCCGGTCGCGCCGCCCCCGCTCCCGGTCAAGCCCTCGGCCGCGGTTGCGAAGGGCAAGACCGCGTCAGCTGCGGCGGCAGAAGCCGAGCGGATACAGGCCGAGCAGGCGGCAGCAGCCGCTGCGGCGGCCGAGGCAGAGCGCCTGCAGAAGGAGCAGCAGCAACAGCAGCAGCAGGAGGAAGCGAAGCCAGCGCGGCTCCCCGTTTACGATGAGCGGATCGCCCAGATCAAGCAGGCGCTGGAGCAGCGCCTGCAGGGCGCCGCGGCGGCGGAGGCGCACCTGGTTCGTGCGGCGGGCGGGGGGCGGCGGGGCGGCGGGCTGAGGCGGGGCGGCAGGTGGAGCAGTTCACGGCGGCGGAGGTTGCGGAGCGGGAGCGGCTGAAGGCGATGGACGCGGAGTACTCGTCGGCGCACCGGCTGACGGGGGCGCCGGGCGGGGCGTCGCTGCTGCGGCTGGACGCGGGGGTGCTGGAGGGGAGCGGCCTGATCGACCCCGAGGCGCTGATGCGGGAGAACGAGCGGCTGGTGCTGCGCAAGACGACCCTCCCGCCCTCCACCGTCATCTCCGACGACAAGGAGCCCGGGTGCGCCCCGCGCCCGCCCGCGCCCGGGGCCGGGGTGACGGGGCGGGGGCGGGCAGGTACTTCAAGACGACGAAGAGCTACCTCTCCTCCATCCGCTCCAAGGCGCCCCCCGCCACCCGCAGTCCGCCCCGCCCCGCCCCGCCCCGCCCCGCCCTCCGCCGGGCGGGGGTGACGGGGCTGGCGGCAGCGCGGGGCGGGGCCGGCTCGTTTCGGCTCGAGGGGGCCCTTGCCGAGGACGAGCTCGAGCGGACCGTCGAGCGGCACATCGCCGGCGACGCCAGCGGCGACGACGAGGCCGCCCCCGCCGCCGCCCACGCAGACTCCGTGCGCCCCGCCATCCCTCTTTTCGGACGGCGGGGCCGGCGGGGCGGGGTGCGAGGCGGGGCGGGGCGGGGCGGGCGCAGAAGCGGACGGCGTCGATGACGGCGGAGCAGCGCGAGCTCGAGCGGCGCCTCCTCCTGCGCCTCCAGCAGCGCGGCGCCTACGTCAAGAACCCCGTCCGCCCCGCCCCGCCCCGCCCCGCGCAGCTTAGCCCGCGGCGGCTCTGAGCGGGGCGGGGGCAGCGGTACGAGCCGGACGGGGTGCAGGAGGGGACGGGCTCGCTGGGGACGAGCCTGGTGGGCGGGGCGGCGCCCTTCCAGGTGCGCCCGGCGGCCGTCGAGTTCACGGACTACCTCCCCGGGCGCGTCTACGAGCAGACCGTCGAGCTCGTGAACGTCACGCGCCTCTCCCGCCGCGTCCGCGTCACCCAGCCGGCCTCCCCGCTCTTCTCCGTCGCCATCAAGCGCCTGCCCGGGGCGGCCCCCGGCGGGGACGGGACGGTGGCGCCGGGGATGAGCGTGCTGCTCTCGGTGCGCTTCCGGCCGGCGTCGCTGGAGGATGCGGACGACGCCTTCGGGGTGGCCTCGGAGCTCGCCCGCCTCGCCGTGCCCCTCCGCGGCCGCCGGCCCCCGCCGCGCCTCTCCGCCGTGCCCGACGCGCTGGACTGCGGCTACGCGATCGTCGGGCTGGCCTCCGAGGCGGCCCTCGAGCTGCGCAACGCCGGCGGGCCCTCGGGCTTCGAGCTCCTCGTCGAGGCCGAGGACGGCGCCGGCGAGTTCGTGCCCGCGACGCCCGAGGCCGCCGCCCCCTTCCGCGTCGACCCGCCCGCCTTCCGCCTCGCCACCGGCGACGAGGCCGCCGTCGCCTTCCGCTACGCCCCGCGCGCCCCGGGGCCCGCCTCCCGCCGCTTCCGCCTCCGCTACGAGAACGGCACCACGCGCGACTTTGTCGTCTCGGGCAGCGGGGTCGCCCCCTCGGTGCGGGTGCTCTCGGTGGCGGGTGCGGCCGTGCCGGCCGAGGCGGCGGGGACGCTGGCGGGCCCCACGGCGTCCTCCGCTTCGGCGCCCTCGGGCCCGGCGACTCCCTCTCCAAGACCGTCCGCCCCGCCCCGCCCCGCCCCGCGCTGCGCCGCGCTGCCCCGCCCCGCCCCGCCGTTGTTAAGGCGGCCCGGGGCGGGCGCGCAGATCGTGGTGCAGAACGACACGCCGCTGCCGCTGCCCTTCGCGTGGGCGCTGGGCGAGGCTGCCTCTCCCGAGCTCGCCCTCCTCGCCTCCACCGCCGGCCGGCCCGCCCCGGAGGCCCCCGCCGGCTCCGAGGGCCTGTCGGAGGTGGCCGTCGAGGGCTTCACCGTGAGCCCCGCCTCGGGGGAGCTCCCCGCGGAGGGTGCCGCGGAGTTCACGCTCACCTTCCGCCCCGCCGCCGTCCGCTTCTACGCCGCCCACGGCCTCCTCCGCGTCGAGCCCCCCGACACCGCCGCCGCCCCCTCCCGCCGCCCCTCCGCCGCCAGCGGCGCCCGCAGCCCGCGGCGGGGCTCGGGGCGCCCCGCGGCGCCCCCGAGATCCCGCCCATCGCGGTGCGGCTCGAGGGAGCGCCCTGGGGTCGGACGTCGGCGTGGAGCCGCCGCTGCTGCCCCTCGCCGGCACCCTCGCCGTCGGCCGGCCCGTCACCCGCACCCTGACCCTCACCAACCGGGGCCCTCGGCGGCGCGCTTCGAGATGCGGCTGCCGCCGCCGCCCGGCTGGCAGCCGCCCGACCCGAAGACGCGGCGGCGTATGCTCGCCGAGGCGGCCGACGCCGCCGGCCCCGCCGCCGCCCCCGCGACGGAGGGCGCCGGGGGCGCATGCCGTGGGACCCCGTCCAGGACTTCGACGTCGCCTTCGAGCCGCGCGCCGGCTCCATCCCCCCGGCGCCTCCGTCGCCGTCGCCCTCACCCTCGCCGCCACGCGGCCGGGGCCGCTGCGGGGGCGCGTGCACGCGGCGATCGAGCACGGCCCCGTGCTCTCGGTGCCGGTGGAGGGGCGGGCGGCGGGGCCCGAGCTGGAGCTGGCCGAGCCGGCCCTCGACTTCGGCGTCCTCGAGGTCGGCACGGAGGCGCGCGGGGCCCTCACCCTCCGCAACCCCTCCGGGGCCCCCTGCGAGTGGCGCCTCATCCGCCCCGGCGCGCCCCCGCCGGCCGGCTTCGGCGCCACCGCCGAGGGGTCCAGCGCCCTGCAGGCGAGCCTCGGGGCGAGCCTCGGGGCGAGCCGGGGCGGGGGCCAGGGGACGGGCCTCGGGGCGTCCAAGGGCGGGAAGTCGGGGGCGGCGACGGCGCGGTCGACGACCTTCGGGGCGTCGAGCCGGCGGCAGCTGCTCGCCGAGTGCGACACGCGCGAGGACCCCGACTGGCCCTTCCTCATCGCCCCCGTCGGCGGCTCGCTGCTCCCCGGCCGCTCCGCGACGGTCAGCGTGACGGTGCAGCCGCACCGCGCCGAGCCGCTGCGCGCCGTCTTCGAGATCTACGTGCGCGGGGGGCCCACGCTCTACTGCGCCGTCAGCGCCGACCCCCGCGCCCCAAGGTCCGCCCCGCCCCGCCCCCGCCCCGGCCCCGGCCCCGGCGCCCGTGCCGAGCGGGCGGGGTACGGGGCGCAGGCGTGCGTGACGCCGCCGCGGGCGGTGCTGGAGGGGGTCTTCGCGGGGTCCCCGTGAGCGGGCGCCTGACTGTGCGGAACCTCTCGCCCTTCGCCACCGTATTCGAGTGGGTGCCCGACCCCGCCGACGCCCCGGACCCCGACGCCGACCCCGGCGACCCCGACGGGCCCCGTGCGCCCCCGCCCCGCCCCGCCCCCGCCCCCCGCCCCCGCCCCCGTGCCGACGGTGGGGGCCGGCAGCGGCGCGGGTGAGCTTCGCGCCGGACCGGGGCCTGCTGCCGCCGCACGGGGAGGTGGAGGTTGAGTACACGCTCTTCCCGCTGCGCGCGGGGCGCCTCGAGCTGCTGCGCGCCCTCGCCGTGGCGGGGACGCAGGCGCCGCTGGGGTTCGCCCTCGCGGCCGACGTCGCCGGCCTGGCCGTCGAGTACGAGCTCCTCGGGCCCTCGAGGCCTTCGCCCGCCCGCCCCCGCCGCTCCCCTGCCCCCTGGATGGCCGACGAGCCCCTCCCCAGCCCCGCGTCACCCCGCCACCCTCCCGCGCCTCCCGGAACCCGAGCCCGCCCCCGCCGCCGCCCCGGCCCCCGCCCGCCCGCCGCCCCCTCCCGGCCCCTCCCACCCCGCCGCGGGGACCCCTCGCCCGCCCCGCCCGCCCCCGACGCCCCTCCCCCGCGCCGCCCGCGCCCGTTCCCGCCACGCCGCCGCCGCCGGCGACCCCGACCCCCGCGGAGGCGGCGGCGGTCGCTCCGGGACCCGCCGAGGCCGCCGCGGAGCCGGCAGCAGCAGCGGAGGCGGCGCCGGGCGACGCGCCGGCGGCCGGCGAGGGGGTCGGGGCTGAGGAGGGCGGGGAGGCGGGGCCCGGGCGGCGGTGGCCTTCGCGCCGAGCCCCGAGCCCGCGGGGAGCAGCCGCGCCTCCCCGACCCCCGGCGACGCCTCCGACGGGTGCGCGGCGCGGCGCGCGGCCCGGCGCGGGCGGGGCGCGGGGCGGGGGCCGAGGGCCGGGGCGCGCGCAGGGCGGGGTGCCGGTGCTGGACTTTGGCGACGAGATGCCCGTCTTCGGCAAGGTCCGGGGCCCCGCCCCCCGCCACCGCCCCCGCCCGCTTGGCCTCGGCTGAGGCGGCGCGGCGCAGCGCACGCTCCGGCTGCAGATCCGCAACACGAGCGGCATCGCCGCCGGCTTCAAGTGCGCAGCCTCCCTTCCCGCCCCGTCCCGCGGCGCCCGGGCCGAGGCGGGGCGGGGCGGGCAGGCTCTTCATGGAGCGCTTCAAGAGCGCGGGGGACGCGACGACGACCTCGCGCCTCTCCCTCCTCAACTCCCGCTCCGCCCTCCTCCGCGCCAACCCCGAGGAGGACGAGGACGAGCACGAGGGGCGCCCCCGCCACGCCGCCGCCGCCAGCGCCAAGCCCCCGCACCCGCCGGCCCCGCACCCGCACGGCCACCCCGGCGCCACGCGCCCCAACAGCGCCGGCCGCGTGCGCCCCGCCCACCGCCCCGCCCCCGCCCCCGCCCCCGCCGCCGACGCCGCCGACGCTCGGGGCGCGCAGGCGTCGATGGCGGCGTCGATGACGAGCCAGAAGACGGGGGGCAGCCTGGGGCGCAAGTCGGCGGCCTCGGGGGCGACGACCTCGCAGCGGAGGCGGCCCATCCTCAGCGACGCGCACGAGTACACCGACCGCTTCTACAGCCAGACGGGGCGCGAGCTCATCCAGGGCCGGAACGAGGCGGCCGTGCGGCGCGAGGTCCTGCGGGGCGGCCGCGGCGTCGCCTTCGAGGTGATCCCCGCGGAGGGCCGCCTGGAGCCGCACGCCGCCGTCGAGGTCGAGGTCACTTGCTTCGCGGACATGTGCGGCGCCTACGCGGACCGCCTGCGCTGCGAAGTCGAGGGCCTCGCCCCCGCCTTCCTCCCCGTCCGCGTCGCCGTCCGCGGCTCGCCCCTCTCCGTCCACCCCCACACCACCGGCGTCCACCTCCCCCGCGGGGAGGCCGCCGCGCGGGAGCCCCCCTCGCTCTCCTTCGGGAGCTTCCCGGCGGGGAGCGGGCCCGTCGAGAAGACCTTCAAGGTGCTCAACGAGGGCCCCTTCAACATGGCGCTGCGCTGGCTCTGCTTCGAGCACCGCGCGGAGGCCCCGCCCGAGATCGACGTCTTCCTCCTCGACGACGCGCCCGGGCCCGAGGGCCCCTTCCGCCTCCACGTCCGGCCCCACCGCGAGGTCGCCTCCAAGGAGCCCTTCGCGGTGGAGCCGCGGGCGGCGCTGGTGCCGGCGCGCGGGGCGGCGACCTTCACCGTCCGCTTCGAGTCGGGCGAGGGCGGCGCGCACCTCCGCCACCTCGTCGGCCGCGCCGAGCTCCGCCCCGCCAGCAAGCCCCGCTGGAGCTCCGCCGCCGGCGACTCCCACCACAGCCTCCAGGCCGAGGCGGGGGAGGGCGCCGCCGGCCCCGAGGCTGGCCCCGGGGCCGGCCCCGCGGGGGAGGGCGGCGGGGGCGGCCTGCATGGGCCGCTGCCGGCGGGGACGAGACGGAGGCGGTGGCGGGGTACCACCAGGCGCTCGCCAAGGGCTGGCGGCCCCTCCCCGCGGGCCCCGGCGAGGCGGCGAGCCTCGTGCCGCCCCCCGAGCCGCCGGCGATGCCGCCGGTGCTGCTCGACCTGCGGGCGACGACGGTGCTCGCCGCGCTCGCGACGGGCGGCAAGGACCGCCTCGCCTTCGTGTGGCCGGCGAGCAGCCCGCCGCCGGCGCACGCGGCCCCCACGCGCACGCTGCCCCTCACCAACGAGACCGCCGCCGCCCTCTCCTTCACCCTCCACCTCCCCGACCACTTCCGCCTCGCCGCCGGCCCGCCCTCCGCCCCGCCCCGCGCCGCCGGCTCAGGCGCCTCCCTCGCCCGCGCCTCCTCCCCCGTGCGCCGCCCCCTCCTTGTCCCCCGCCCCTGCCCCTGCCTGATTTGCGGGGCAGGGGACGCGGGGCGGGGAGTCGCCGCGGGCGTTCACGATCGGGCCGCGCGAGACCATCGACCTCACCATCGCCGTGCGCCCCGCCGCCTCCGAGCGCCCCTCCCGGCCTGAACGCGCGGGGCCAGTTCGCGCCGCCGGCGGGGGCGTTCGGGGTGGCGGACGCGGAGGACGCGCTCTTCGAGGGCGACCTCCTCCTCGCCTTCGCCAACGGCGCCCGCCAGCGCCTGCCCCTCGCCGGCCGCCTCCCCCGCCCCGAGCTCCGCGCCGCCCCCGACGTCCTCCGCTTCGGGCCCGTCCACGTCGACAACGCGCGGCCCCTCGAGGTGCTCCTCACGAACCCCACGCAAGTCGACGCCCGCTGGCGCCTCGTCCACGTCGACCCCGCCAACCCCGACGCCGCCGTCTACGCCCCCGCCCCGACTCCGGCCCGCCCTCCGCCCGCAAGCGCGCCGCCCACGCGCGCGGCGGGGGCGACGCGCGCTCGGCGGCGGTGATCTTCCACGGGTACGGGGCGGCGGGCGGGGGCACGGCGACGCGGGACGACCCGGGCGCCTTCGAGTTCTCGGCGAGCGCGGGGACGGTGCCCGGGCGGGGCCAGGGCCAGCCGCAGACGCTGCGCCTCGGCGTGCGCTTCCGGGGCTCGCTGGACGCGAACTACCGCTCGCTCTTCCGGGTGGCGGTGGAGGGCGGGCGCGGGTGCACGCTCCTCTGCAAGGGCTCCGGCACGCACCACGAGGAGGCGATGCTCACCGAGCCCCTCGCCGTCGCCCTCGAGTAGCCCGCCGCTGAGCCCCGCCCCGCGCGCCCTCCCCGGGGCCCCTCCGCCCCCCGCCCCTCTAGATCCCTCTCGCCTCTCCGGATCCACCGCCAGACCGTCGGACATCGATAGCTGTAGCCCGACCCCTGTGCTCCCACGCTTGAATCGTGGATGGACAGTCTCAACGTGGTAACTTAGTAAGCTCCGAACTTGCTTGAGCACTCGATTTCGATCTCCGGACTCGGGATCCGGGGCTCCCACCTCACCAAACATGAGCTCGATCTCTGGCTCGAATAACGTACGTTTATCCGCCAGATGCAGCGTTTATATATTATATTTCGACTATAAATATACTGGCGAATACTAGCAGACCGCGCCCGGCCCTGCGCAGGTGCGGCAAGTGCGAGCCGCGCGCGGAGGTGCAAGGGGCGGGGTACTTGTACTCATTGCAGGGTACTTGGGGGAGGGAGAGCGAGGGGAGGGAGGGGGCTGAGAGGCAAGGCGCCGGCAGGGGTGGCAAGGCGGGTAGCCTGGCAGGCGGGGTGGCAAGGCGGGTAGCCTGGCAGCGTCGCCACCCCACCCGTCCGCCGCGGACGGGTGGGGTGGCGACGCGGACCAAGCGGGGGTCGGTACCAGGCGGGGAGGGGAGGGGGGGGGGAGGGGGGGGGAGGGGAGGGGGGAGGGGGCGCAGGGAGGCGAGAAAGGCGGCCGGGCGAGGCGGGCGGGGTATCGATCGCGAGGCGGGCGGGTGGGGTGGCGAGCTCGAGGCGGGCGGGTACCGGTACCGGTGGGGTGGCGAGCTCGAGGCTGGCCATATGCATGGCGGGTACCGGTGGGGTGGCGAGGCGGCCGCGGGCGGCGGCATGCGCACCGGGCTGACGGGCAGGCGAGGGCGGCGGCGGGAGGGGACACGGGAGCTAGGAGCGGCTCGCCCGTGACAGCGGCCGTGCGTGCGCATGCATGCGGGGGCGGGCCCAGCGGGGGCGGCCGGGTCAGGTGCGCAGCAGCAGCGGCGGGGAGAACCTGGAGTAGACGAAGCTGAACTTCGGAAGCATGCGCAGCAGGCGGGGCGGTACGTGGGCCCGGCCGGGCGAGAAAGCGGGTGGAGCGGCATGAATGACTCAGACTCGGGCGCCGGCAGTTGCAGGCGGGCCGCGGGGCGCGGCGCGGCGGCGCCGGGCGATTCGCCGATAATTCAGGCTCGAAATCCGATGATCTGCCGCAGTGCGCGCGTGCGGCCGCGGGCCGGGCCGCCCGGGCCGCCGGCGCGGGCCCGCCGGGCCGGCGCCCAGGTATATACTATAATATATAGAGGTACCTTGCAAACTTTCAAAGTTTGTGATCGACTCCGGCCGGCGCCCGTTAAATTTCCTAACTCCGAACTTTCATGTTTGGATTTACCCCCTGGGCAGCCCCCGCAGTGCTGGTGTCTAGAGACTGTGGCCGGTAATTCACCAAAAACAAAAATGTTTGGATTTAATCGAAGTATGCATATGGATTCTTTTAATTTGAACATTAATCCTGTTAATACTCTTTTTTTTCAGTGACTATAAGTTATTACCGGACCAGTGGCCGCCGCCGGCGCCGCGGCGCGGCCGCTGAGTCGGCGCTGACTCAGTGACGGGCCCACCGTGGCACTGGTGCGGACTCACTGCGGAGTGGTGCCACTGGCGAGCCGTGGCGGCCGATGGCCAGCGCTAGCTGCGGCCGCTCAGCGGCTGACTCGCGCTCGGCGCTGACCGCCGGCCCGCGGCGGATCGCGCGGATCCGGATCCGCCGGCGGGCGCGCGCCGCGGCGGCGCAGCCGCCGCGGCGCGCAGGCCCCGGGCCCGCCCGGCGGCCGGCCCGGGCGGCGGGCCGGGCCGGATTCCGGAGTACGGAGTACTCTACGTATACGGACTCCGGGAGTCCGGACCGTCGGACTCCGGACTCTGGCCCGGCGGACTCCGGGGCCCGGGCCGGGAGCCGGCGGCGCCCGGCGCCCGCGGCCTGCCAGGCTGGCCCGCGGCCCGGGCGGCCCCGCCGGCGGCCCGGCCGGGGCGCCGGCCCAGCGCTACGCCGCTAGCTAGCTGCAGCCTGCAGGCTGCAGCCTGCAGCCTGCAGCCTGCCAGGCTGCAGCCCTGGCAGGCAGTGGCAGCTGGGACCCGGGAGTCTGCAGTGACTCTGCACTGACTCTGCACTGAGTCTGCAGCTGGGAGTCTGGGACGGACTCGCGATCCGATGATCATCCGGATCCGATGATCATCGGCCCGGCGGATCGGCCACGGATCGCCGAGTCGAGTCGAGGGAGTCGGAGGGACTCGAGGCTAGGGCCGTCCGAGTCGGTCCGACCGACGGCCGGGTCGAGGCTGGGAGGCTGTGGGAGGCACTGGGAGCTCGAGCCAGTACCGGTACTAGCTATAGTGGGACTGTGGGAGCACTGGGAGGTTCAACGGTTGGCAGACTCAGTGACTTGCAGCCTGGCAGCCTATAGGCTATACTGATGATAGCCTATAGGCTATAGGCTATAGCTAGTTGCAGGCTTGCAAGTTGCAAGTTCAACGGTTCAACGGTTTAAAAAAGTAACTTAGTAACTTCAAGGCTTGCAAGTTGCAACTAGCCTAGCAGCCCGGCCCTAGCTATAATTAGGGGCGCTCTTTGAACGAACACTGTTCGAATGAACGTGAACGAACAGCCATTTTACTGAACTGAACGAACGTGAACAAAGAAACTGCTGTTCATGAACACCGACTTCATCGGCAGGGGGGTCCCCGGGCCCCGGTTTCGGGCCACTTTCGGGCAAGTTTCGGCACGGAAACCGTCAGAAACAGGTAATTCGCCCTCTGATTAATGAGTTTCAGCAACTTCTATGACTTTTTCCTTATGTCGCGCGAAGCGCGAGAAGCTCTCGGGCCCAGACTCGGGGGCGGGATAGGGGGGGAAGCGAGGAGCTCGCTGTTCGAACAGCGTTCACTGAACAATGAACACGGGGGCTTCTGAACGAACAAACACTGAACGCGGCGATTTTGTTCGAACAGCGCCCCTAGCTATAATACTGCTATATATAGTAACTGAGTACTACTACGGTACTTAGCCCTAGTAGGGTTGCAAATTTGCAATTGCCACTTACGACTTACAGATCCGATGATCTAGACTCTGAGACTGTGAGTCTGTGAGACAGTGAGACCGTCCGACGTCGACGTCGGACTTCCGAAGTTCGTAAGTCCGTAAGTGAAGTCCGAGTTACCGGTACCGTAGTAGTACGACTTACGTGCCCCGAGCCTCGGAGATGGGACTTATAATTACGGACGTAATATAACTTTTAGTAAGTCGTAAGTCCCCCTAGGGATACCCCCTGCGAGCTCGAGCGGCAAAAAGCCTTGAAGCCTTGGGGTGAGAAGACGCCTGAACGGGACTCCGCGGCCGGTGGTCACTGAGTCATGATGTCTACCTGGGATGGCACTTTTACTGCTTAAACAAGCCCCATTTCTTCCCAAACACACAGAAAAATTAAAGCTTGAAGACAATCTAACTCGGCGTTAAACTCGCAGATCTAGATTGAGAAGTGCTCAACGGTTTTCTGTGCTTTACTAGTTAATTTCTGGCCGACTTCCGCGGCCGGCGGACAGCCGCGGACTCGGGACTTACGGCGGACTTGCGACTTATAGTACTAAGTTACTTACACAGTTACACTTACAGGCTACAGCGGGTTTTGACTCTTAACTTTTGAGGGACTCGCGATCGGACTTACGGCGTACTACCGTAGTAGTACGGTAAGTGACTACCGTACGCGTTGAACCCTACTACTAGGCTACTACTAGCCTACTAGGCTACTCGCCACTGAGTCGCCAGGCTGACGCCAGCTGCCGCGCAGTGCAGTCACTGAGTGCAACCAGTGCTAGCCAGTGGCACCAGTGCCAGCTGCAGACTCAGTGCCACTGTGCCAGCCAGGATCGCAGATTTTAAAACAATTAATATACTATGATATTTCCGTATATTTCGATCCTTATCATAGTATACATTTTCCGCGAGACCAGCGCCGGCCAATCAGAAATTTCGAGGGCTCGGGATTTGAAGCAAGGCCTAGGGCTCCTGCCAGCCTCCTGAACGAACTTCGAAAAAAATGGTGTTGTCGACGTCCCGGTGACGTAGCGTCACGGTCCCGCGCCGCGGCGCGGCTCGCGCGCGCCGCCGCGCCGGCGCCGCCCGGCGGCCGCGGCCGCGGCCGATCCGATGATCGCGATTCGCGAGTCGTGACTCGCGATATATATATATCGATCGCGATTCGCGAATATTAATCGCGATTCGCGAGTCGGCGAGTCGCGACCGACTCAGGGCCTGGCCGGCGGTGGCCGCCGGCGCCGGCCCGGCGGTGGCCGCGCGGCCGCCTGCCGGCCCGTGCCGGGCCGCAGTGCCGGCGGCCCGGCGCCAGCAGGCTGCAGCTGGGCCCGCAAACTTGAAAGGCCCCGCAATGCAAATGGGCCCGCATATGCATGCGCAGTGATGTGGAATCATACTGGATATCGATTGGACAGTGGACACCGCTCCAGAAGTTGAACGTTAACCAGAACCGTAATGAACCTATTCACCACAGGCCACGGTACTAGTGACTCAGTGAACCGTACGCGTACGGCGGGCCGTACGCGTCGGCGGCCCGTCGCCGGCGACTCGCCGCCACTGTGGCACGGCGGCACCACAGGAAAATACTAATACGGCACAACGTAGTACTAGTACTGCCACTTACTTGACTAGTACTACGGTAGTTTTTATAATTAGCAGCTGGTGCAGTTTTAGTAGGTCAGCCTTCCGAAAGTTCGTAGGGAATATTAATGGTAGAAACGTCGACGGAGCTACGATACCCCTAATTATAAAGAATTCTCAGCTTCGGCAGGCGGGAAATGTTTATTAGACATCGATTGCCATAAAACTTTGAGTACTATAAATGTGCAGCATACTAAATATTTCTAGCTCTACAGATGTAGATCTAGACTACAGTAAGGGAGGGCCGGTACTGGCACCTAGTAGGGGGCCTCGGGGCCCTACTAGAAACTTAGGCTAGGGGGACCCCTCAGGGCCTGACTCAGAACTATCCGATGATCCTCGGGCCTCAGAACTATCCTACCGTGTAATACTTAATTACCGCGCTGACATAACTACTGCGCTACCAAACGCAGTAATTTGGTAGCGCAGTATTACCCCCTTTGCTAACAAATAATGCATTTTCGAGGCCGATGGAACGCAGTAATTTGGTAGCGCAGTAAAGCGCCTACCGGCGCAGAAAATTTGGAACGCAGTAATTTGTGGCGCAGTAAATAAGTATTACACGGTAGGGGTGCGTATCGAGTCCACTGGTCGTAAGCATCATAGTATTGCTCGACTCGACGTCGACTCCGTACTACGGTAGTACGGTTACAGTAGTACGGTACCGGGTCGAATTGCTCGGAGTCGGCGGACTCGGCTCGAGTCCGGTGTGCGATCGCCAAGGCCGCCACTGGGCCACCGTGGCTGAAGGAAGGCGCCCGGCTGAAGGAAGAAGTTGTGGCTTCGTCGTTGGAGGATCGGAGGATATCGATCTGCACTCGCGCGTGCATAATGGCGACGGCGCGCGGCTTCGGCCGGCGCGCCACCACAGGCCAGCAAAGCAGTGCGGCCTCGTTCGTTCTAGCGACACTGGTACTTGTTCTGTCAGCGTTCGTTGTCGCCTCGGTTTCGGCGGCGGCGTGTACAACCCCGAAGCAGTGCGGAGACATGGGCCCCGTGTGCGTGTTTTAATGCGCTCAATGCGCACGCGCGTTAGCGTTGTCGATGGTGAGATCGCTGTTTAGCTAACTCAGACTGACTCGTGTATTGGGGGGCGCATCGCCGCCTCGCAGTGGTGTCCAGGGTCGCCCTGGCATTCGGTTCTCGGACGGGCTACCAGGAGACAAGGTAATCTCGAGCTCTATTAATATTGCCACCTGACAGCGATATCGATGCGATCGCGACCAACGACAACGGATGCAGCCAATCGTATCGACCTACTTCAAGGGCAACGGCACGAGCGATGGCGGCGAGCCCGCCAGTGCAGCAAAAAGCCCGCAAGAAAGCTCTTTCTACATGCGTACGTCGTCTTTTTCCAAGATCAATGATATCGATCGTCCGTGTGAGCATGGAGACCAAGTGCTCAAGTGACACATATATGTCGCAGACCAAGGTCGCATCGGCAATTACTGGGAGATCGATGGCCAATATCGCTACAACACCTATTGCTTCAAAGACGGGATTACAGCGGAAGTTCCTTCGACATATCGAATTGACGGCACAACTGGCGTTAATATTCAAATCGTCGAGGCCCGCGGACCGACGTGTGAGTTAATCATAATGTTTATTCTCTCTGCGACCAACAACACGAATCCTGATAACCCAACGCTCGCATTCGCCCCACAGCTGACTTTTTCCACTGGTGAGTTCAAAGCGTCTGGGGTTTAGCATCGGGCTCTTGTAATTCCGCGGTGCAGCATGCGGTACACGAACGCGCCCTACAACATGACGAGCGCCTATTTTACGTGCGATCCTCAAGTACTTCAAGGTTTCGAATGCGTTCATGAGTTCGTTTTTAACTTCCGGCTCCCGAAGACTCTATTTCCCGGACACGTCGACGATATATGACCCAGCTAACGGATTCTCGACCACCCTCCCTAAAAACTGGGTTTTCGAGGTCCGACGTTGCAATGCCGCCATTTAATTTGCATCATCGATATTCGGATCCTGCTGTCGCGTTCAGTACCTTTTTCTAATCGCGTTCTGCAGGTCTCTGTCGTTAAATCGAATCGCGGTCGGAGCGGACATGGATGGCCTTGCGCTACCGATGGCGCTTGCCAGAGCGCGGAGAAATTGGAAGCGGCTTACAGAGTCCCGACCTACGTCAACAGCGCATATCAGGTGTTTTGCTTGTTCGTTTCAAGTGGCATGCGTGAATTGGATGCTGGCGTCTCCTCCAGAAACGGCCGAAAGATTTCCCACTCTTTGGTGTCTGCGGGTCTGTGACCGTAGATGCCACCACTCGCGGTCAACGAGTTCTACTCCTACATATACTTTTTTTTTCGAATCCTCACGAAGCCGAATTCGAACAGATTCCACAACCAAAACGCTTGACGTTTATGTTCAGTGCAGCGAGCCGATTACTATATATGATGCCGTGCGCGCTTTCCATGTACATCATGATCACGAGCACGCTTCACTCACGCCGACTCCATGCCTCCGGACTTCAGTACTGCCTCCGGTGAGACATTGCATATTGTTTCCTGTGCATTGTACATGCCCGGCGTTGATTCGTGATCCGGCAGCATCCGGCGCACAGATGTCGCGGACGGTGATCATGATTTGCTTCTTGCTTTTTCTCGATCGCTCATGCTCACCTGCTTTTCTTGACGCGTTTCTTCTGAACGATTTCCATTGAGGATATTTATAGGGCTGTTCTCGGTACGCGCGTTGGGTTTCTTGATTCGGTGACATGAAAAACCTACGGCATCAAACACTGTGCTAGTACTTAACGAGCTTTCATGTGCAGCTTGCGACATATTATGATCCCAAATGGAACAAAGTCCCTGCGCCTGGCCAGGAGGGTGCGTTCTGCTTCGAAGTTCTCTGCACGCTTCGTATCCTGATTTGTATCGCAGAGTACGACTATGCCGTCAGCAAGTGGTTCGGGTCCGTTCGTCGACAAAATACGAAGTGTTTCGGGGGCGGAAATGCAATTGATTGAATATTGCGCAGCGAGCGCCACCCATCCGCCGCCAACCTGAAAATCTACGCGACCGCTACAAAATCTTGGAATCCGCCGAATCCGAACGAAGCCCCCAACGTCGTTTTCCCCGACCCCAAGGCGGGAGGCCACTCTTTTCCAAGGTTCGGCCTAAACTGCTGTTTCTTCGATGCTTTAGCTTGCAAATAAGTATTTATGCGCACTGACTTGTTCCCCCATCAAGGTGGCTTGGACATATCATGGGGTGATTATTGTTGTCATTGGAACATTTCCTTTCTTGATTCGGCCGCCATATGCATGACATGCATGTGCAGGCAACTCGAATACAATCGTCGCGCGGATCAGGACGTATCGTCTACCCAAGCGACTGCTGGCTTATTTAAGGCCGAAGAACCCAACACGCGCTTCGGCCTTTGGGAAGACTACAACTCCAAAACAACGACTTGGATTTCGCCCATGTCCGTGCTCCATGCGCAGTATTCCAGCTTTTGCCAGCACAGTACGATCGCCAGCCCCGATGCAGGTGGTACTGCACAGAGCATCAACGCCAGCAGTTCATGCCTCTATTCGAGGTAATGCGTGATTCTCCCCCTTGCTATTTTTTCTTCACACAAATCCATGCAAATTCGTATATTAATAGATCCGTGGACATCTCGGTATGTGTGCGGTACAACCTCTGAAATTCTCCGTTGGTTGATGCTCTTGTGCAGCGATTAAGCCTTCAGAAGCCGGTACCGTCATTCGCACTACCTATCCGAGCATTCCTTTCAGGACGGACACGAAACTGGATGATCAATACGACTATTTCGTCTTCGGCAAGTCTATCATGGTCGCGATCCAAGGAGCCGAGGCTTCGTTCGGAAGCGCGCAGTACTCGCCATACGTCAGCCCGTATCTCCCAATCGGGTACTCGCAGAACCGTCGCCAGGGCTTCGGCTTGTTCGTCGACGCGGATCGTGACGGGGTGAGCTCTCAGTCTGTCGCACATGCCGAATCGAAAGACTTCTAGATCTGACCATAACGATGGTCCCGGTTTACGTTCCCGACTCGATCTCTCTATAACAGTGGAACACGTGGCCTCGTAAGCGGTTTTAGCTTTATTCTCGTTTGTGAGGACTCATTCTAGCTTCTGTTTATTCTCGGTACCGATCAGAATTCGATGACTACGTCGCGGCTGAAGCCGATTGCACGAAAGGAACTGGATGCAAGACCGGCCGGTGAGATCTAGACCACTTTTTTTGAATAGCTGCAGGGTACACCGCTTTAGATTCTAAGCAGATTCTTGTCGTTATCCTAGATCGATATTCGCAATCTATGTCGCTCCGAAAGCAATCTGCTTTATTCTCACCCATTGCTTGCGCACTCTTTCAGGCAAATGCCGTACTGCGGAGTGCGCTATATTTTTCTCTGCTGTTTGTTTCTCTAGCCTTTATTCTGCAGCGTGCTGACACTGTTCGTTCATTTTGTTTTGTTATGATCAGGACTATGTGGTGCGTACATGCACGTGTCGACGTCTCGAACTATGTTTTCGATGATCATTCCAGCGGCTCTCTCTAACGTTCATTTCGTTCCCTGCCTTCGAATTCAGACTCCCGGTTTGCCTGTGCGTATATATGCATCCACATAAGAATTCGTCTCGCGGGTTTAAATTCTATACATATAATTACCTAATCGTTTTTCAGGTCGAAGGCTGGGGCATCGGAGTTGACACCGGAGCTGGGGCAAAACAGTACAAGAACATCGGATATGGCACAGTATTGGTGCGCTTGGAATTCCGAGCGCGATTGTATAGTCATGACTGCCCACATATGGTCGGCGCCTGCAGGAAGACTTGGGCTTCGTGGAACCATTCAAGGGGAAAATAATAAAGAACATCACGGAGCCCGACGGCATCACGATTGTGCACCAAGCACAGCAAAGTCAATTGAACATCACCACAACGTGAGCGGTTTACAAGCAGCTTGCAACTACCAATGTCTGCGCCTTACGCATTTCACAGTTACTTTTTCCACGAGACCAATGAGTACTTCCAGATCTACGTCGATGTCACTCTGCTGTGCGTGTTTGCGCGTGGCTCGCGATTCAATCTGTGCTTGCTGCCGAACGTACTGTGGTTTGCAGTTTCAATAATCCGGGACGTTCGGCCGGCTTCACCTACGGAGTGAAGCAAATTAAGTATTATTTGCGAGGACTAGATCCGGACAACGATCAGCAGCTCGGTATGGCAGTAGTTAATATTCTTCGATCGTGAGCCCCGCGGTCGCAGCTGCCGACTATCATTTGATCCGTGCAGGAACCCTTGCCGGGCTCGACACAGCGGATGTCACCACTTTAGACACGGCAGGGATCGATCGTCTCAGCAAGAATTACATCCACTGGGGCCCTTCAAGGCATGTTCGATTTCATTGCTCCATTGCAAGCCTTAGCATGCACATGACACCTCTGCGCAGGCAGCGGTGGGATGCGAGCAACTGGATGGAGGATGCGTCTGGTTATGTTGGATATGGCAACACGACCTACGGAGGTGTGATTTATGTCCCTCTTACTATCTAGATATAGCACGCTTAACTGATGCACACTAAACGGGTACTTCCCGGACACAGAATACTTTGGTACGTGAGCTTGATTTGAATTCACCCTGTGATTCGATCGATATGGACGATAACACGCAGCAACCAAAAATGAAATTTTGAGGCAACCTGGGGCGCCGCATCCCAGCGTCTCCACTGCAAAAGACACCGTCGCGGCCGTCGGTGCAGGCGGATTCATTCTCGGTGGGGTCATGTTATATATATATATATCATGATAACGCGTACGGCTCCTAATCTCGTCGCGTCTTGCAGATCGTTGCTACATTGCGTGCGTATATGTATATATAAATGCTTGGGTCGCGATAGCCCGAACAATTCTGTCCCTTACTTCATTGCCATTGCGCAGGCTTGTGGGTGAGGAGCACAGCCTTGGACTGGCGAGGGCGGGGACAGGTCGTACTCCTCGGCCTGTTGGTGGCGTTCCTGGGAAGAACGTCATGGCGGATCCAATCACTGCCCCCAATCAGCCGCCGAAGCAGGCTGTGGGCGACAAGGCCGACGACATCAGCATGATTGAGCTGTGGTTTGACTGGAAAAACCGTCACGCGGCGAAAATCATCTCCAGAGACGGCCTTAGCGCGCAATTCGCCTACGTCTTCTCCAAAGACAACGCAACAAAGTGGACGGACTTCCAAGCCTGGACAGGTTTGTCCCTCCACGGCTCAAATACATACAGGCATTTGCATGATTGTGAAGCGCACTCGTGCTGCAGCTCCGAAACCGAAGCCCATCGGAAGCGACTACATTGTCGAGTGGGAGAATCCGACCGACGGCCACCACACGCCGTATGGCTATGACATGCTTATCGTTCGGGTGCGGTTTCGAGCTTACGATTGCTACTATCGTTAAATGGAAAATGGAAAATCCCTTATCATGACGGTCGCGGGGGCCATCGCTCAGCTTCAAGACTTGGGCCAGCAGCCCCTAGCGACCACGGCGGATCCGCTGAAACCCGAATACAAGGATCTTGACGCAGCCGTAGATCACGAGAACGTAGTGAATACGATCAGAAAAATCCCTCGCGACGCAACGAGTTTCGACATCAAAACCCTCGAGGAGCCGTTCGGCGGGAGAGATTTCCTCTGCATCCCGAATCGCGTGCACCGCGTTCTCCTCCGTGCACTCAACCGCTTTGGTGAGATAAAGATCGACTGGTTGAACTAGTCTCTCACAATTGCCACTTCGAATTCAGGCGGTTATCGCGAGAGCAGCAGGGACTTCCTTGTGACAGACTGCCCTTTGCAAGTTCTCCCGAAACCCACCACACCCCCCACACACCCCACAAACACAACAAACACAACAAACACAACGAACACAACGAACACAACAAACACAACAAACACAACAAACACCACAAACACCACAAATACCACAAATCCCACAAATCCCACAGGCCCCACAAATCCCACAAATCCCACCCCTGCCTTGCAGGTCAAGGTCCAGGTGCTCACGCGGAGCTCGAGCTGTGTAGCTGGTTATAATAAAGCAATTGTACGCGTGTTCGCGATCGGTTGAATACTAATTATAAAACACTTCGAAGGTGGAGGTCTCGCCGCCTCCAGGGGCCGCCGACAGCGTCTGCATCAATCAAAAGATCGTCATTCGCTGCACCTCTTCGGCTCTCAACTATGACGCATTCCCCACAGTCGCCGTCCATACCTGGTCCGCGCCAAACGGCGAGTCCATCCTGGCGGATCTTGACAGGTCCCCGTGCGCATTTCTGTGCGGTGTTGATTTTGTGTGTTTGGATTTGGAAGCTCATGCGTACGCGTGCATACGGCTCGCATTCGCGATCGGACACGTATATACAGGTACTACAGGCAAGTTTCAAGAGTCGAAGACTCCCTGTTCTTCACTCCAGACTCCCGCCCGGCCTTTGAGTACAGTGAGTCTTAATGATTGCAATTGTACATTTTCATTGCTTCAAGAGACTTTACGACGTGCCTGATCTCTCTCTAACTTTAACACGTGATCGCTTTCTATCTTTTGCAGACAGAGAATACGTCATCGTGCGTGGTTTTCGTCGCGAGTCTTTCTCACCTCTATTGATCTCTCGCCCGCGGTCGCGGCCGTGCTGTGCAGCGATGCTCTGCGACGGCGCCCGATCCTGGCAGTCCGGGCGCATCCCCTCCCGCGGTCTCCGATCAGGCTACCATACGCCTTGTCGGACGGTCGGCGTTGGTTGATCCCGGAACGTGCACGGTGTCGCCTACGGAGGGTACATTCCTCGAGACGCGCTTCACAGTCACGTGCTCCGACTGGAAGCCGCCTTCCGGGGCGCTTCCACTCAACTATTCCCTCAAGGTGAGCACACGTATAATTAAAATTGTGTGGTATGGATCTTTCTAATGTTCAGTTTTTATATAATTAGCTGGACAAGACGTCTGAGGTTCTGGTCAAGCCCCAAGAGAGCAACGTCATGATTCCCTCCTATCTGTTCCCCGTCGGCACGCATGCGCTTACAGCGACCATCTGCTCGAGCAACGGCTGTATCTGCTCGGGTACTTTTTTATAACAGTCTCGTTTTTGCATTGCTAATAATATAATTGATCCACGACTTCGAGCAGATGTTCCGCTGAGTATCACGGTCGTCCAGCCGCCGGATGCCTGCTCGACCTACGAAATTCGCATGGTTTGGATAAAGGAGCAGTTCGACTCGGGCGCCATTGTCGAGCAGCAGAAGACAATTTTGGAGAGCGATGCAATCAGCGCCCTGAGCAAGAACTTTAAGGGCGAAGGTGCATTATAATTACTAGTTTTGGCCGTTCGTGCGCATGCAGTGACAGTCTCAGAATTTCGATTAATATTCAGTTTCGGGTGCGCAGGGCGGCCTCCGTGCTTGGCAACGTTGATCAACGATGTGTGCTCGGCTGCAACTGCCGCAGATCGCTCCCGGAACCGTGCCAAAGCCTCTGGAGACATTGTGGCCTCGTACCCGGAGCTCCAGGGCGTCATTACTGCCATCAACAATTTAGCAGATTCCTCTTCCGAGTGAACCTTTACCCTTATGTGTGTCCTTTAATTTTGTCGCATGTGATTGTGAAGCCAGGTACCTAAATTCGACGATGATGATACAACTGTCGAGCTGCAAGCCGCAACTCGACCCCTGCGATTTCGTGAACCTCGATCTCAGCGTGTATCTGAAAGAGGTACGATTTCGTTATGAAACCTCATTTTACTTCGGAGCAATCTATTACCCAGCCTCACTCCAACAACGTGCAAATACGCAGGCCCTCGTGGCGATGTCCGCCGCCATCTCGAGTCCGGACTGGGTCAGCACCGCCGGCACGGGCCTCACCGGGCAAACCGAGGCGTCGGCCAGCCCGCTTGCAAACCTGCTCAACACTCTGATCAAGGCGCCCCAAGGCCGCTTTGCCAAGTGCGCTTTCATCCTGTCAAACGTTTCACGTCGAGAGTTGGAATCCATGATCAGCCGCTAAACTCAATCGCTTTTCATTTTCGCAGCTGCCGAAAGTGCGAAGACGGAATCAGAAACACATCCGCCGAAGCCGCCGCTGTGGTGCTTGATGCATTTGTTTCTCTGCGGTTATAACGCCTTATCACTGGAATAATCTTAATAATGTCCGCCTAAATATTTATGATCGGAAATGATATTTTCTGGGAATTAGCCATGAACATGCATATGTGCTTCATCATTAACCTGAAACACGTGCACTCGGCTGACGACCTGGTTATCCTACGTCCGAAACAACAGACTGCTGGGAAGAGTGCGTATGCTGTGAATCCCGCTAGCGCCGTTGCACTGCAGCCGTAGATGCTAACATTGAACGCTCCCTCGCATACGTGCAGTTTGTTTCACAGACATAAGGTGCGCATGTATAGCTGAGTCTTCTCATTCAAAATGCACCGTACGCGGCCGCGGTCGTCTAGCAATTTGATCCGATCGTGAACACAGGCGCTATTACGACTTTCCGACCGTCTCAGGCGGATTCGGCGTAAACCCTGCGCTCGTCAAGCTCCCGTTTGCAGTCCGTGACTTCGTGCCTAATAACGGAACCCAGGACGGGTTCGTCCGAGCCCGCATCGAAGCGGACATGTTGCCAAATCCGCGGCAGGTTTGGTGTGTCCGTTCTGAACATGGAGAGGTCCCCGTGGCCGGCCGTGTGGAGGGGGCCCGAAGGCGGAGCGGTCAAGGGCGATGTCAAGATCACGGGTGGCTTCGTCGACATTTCGGTGCCCTGTGCTTACTCTTAAAGCATATATGTAGGCTATAACGTAGACACCAACACAATGCAAGTAGGAATTAAACATCCAGCCAGCCTACTGATGCCCTTCGCTCAGGTGCTCGGTTCCCGCATCTCGGGCCTCCCGGACTCGACGCCGATCATCATCGAGATCCCGTATCCCGTGACGCAAGTGTCCATGCCCACGGAGCAGCAGTATCTCATTTACTGGGACGAGACCTTGAATAGCTGGATGCCATGTCAGACGAAGCTGAAGCCGAAGATCAACATGTGGGTGCGCGGGGTTTACACGTGAGAGGGTCAAAATTCAATGCGTGCTGTTGCTGAACCGATATCCATCTCCAGCTTGGCGATGCAAAGAATCCCGATCCCACCGCGACCAACGCCGGAGATCTTTTCCAGCTCGAGATTAATGTGCGTAATAGATTAATAGATTATGCACTTCTCTTGCACTTCTCTAGGTGCAGATCTAGAAAGCGAAATTCGTGCGCAGGGACAGCAAATTTGGTACGCTCGTGGATTCTGCACGCATCTGGTGCGAGAAGTTTTCAAGTGCATTTTTGCTTACATCGATGCATGTGACGGTTAACGTTTTGCCTTCGCGCAGACCACGGCAAGTTTGAAGCGCCAGCTACCGCTTGAGTTCTCTTTTAATATGCTCAATTTTGCGCAGTTCACCCTCGGCCAAATCATCCCGAACTTCTTCACGCCGAACCAGCCTGCGTTCGCTCCGAGCTCCGGCGGGCTTCCGCCACAAGACGGCGAGGCGGGCCAGGGCAACAGCAACCAGGTATCCACACGCACATCTCTGCTGCAAATAAATCTTAGAAAGAAATGCCGGTGCAGATGTCGCACATTCTACCGCTCGCGTTTGGCATCGGTGCCGCCGGCCTTCTCGTCGTCGGCATCACCGCTGCAATCGTCAAGGGCACCTTGCGCGTGCCCTTCATTTCCCCAAGTGACAAGAAGACCGCCCCGTACGACTGGTACACACGCACGGGCACCGGCGCTGCCACCGGTGCCGGAAACGCCGAGGCCACGGGCGTTGCAGCTGGCTCGCGGGACCTCGGCGGCCTGTGGAAGACACCGTACAGCCCGACCGGACCGGGCGCGGGCTTCCCGGGCTCGGGGCTGGATGCCCCCGCCCCGAGCCCGCTCGCCCCGTCTAACCTCGCCCTGTCCAACGTCGGCCTGACAAGCGACGGCGGGAGGGGCTCGAGCTCTGGCTCCGGCATGCTTTCGTGGACGCCGCCACTGGCAGGGCAGCCCGCGGGCTACACCATCTTCAAGGATGGAGAGCCCATCGGGACCGTCCCTGGCGACCGCACGGAGTACCCCCTGTCTGGGTTGCCCACCAACGGCGAGTACACCAAGCTGCAGCTCGTTCCTTTTGATGGCAATGGCGTGTCCGGCCCCCCTTCGCACACGCTTGCAGCGGCTCTTCCCAGCGATCCCAGCAACGGTATTGCACTAACATCCCAGCCGATGGGCCCCGGGCCGAGCTCGAGCGGCCATCTCGCCTGGAGAACGCCCTCCACTGGCGCAGCCGGCGGCGCTGGTATTGGCGGCTACGCAATTTTCAGGGATGGACAGCAAATTGGCACGGTCAAGCCCCCGAGTCCGATCTCGACACGGGGTGCTGTGAATTCCTTCGTCGTTCGGAACCCTGGGCTCGTCCCTGGCGAGGAGACCCTGTTCTCGGTGGCGCCCATCTCGCCCAGCGGCGAGGTCATTGGCGCCATTAGCAACAAGGCGCCTCTGTCGGCGTACCCTGTAGGCTCCGGCGCCGGCCCGAACGCCAGCCAGCCATCGATGGCTCCAACTGGCCTGCAGCTCACCGGAGCCGCCGGTATGAGCATCTTCGGCTCGCCCGGCAAGCTCTCGTGGAACCCTCCCTCCAGCGGGAACCCGGCCAAGTACGCAATCGTCAGCGACGGGGAGATTTCCGGTACAGTTTCTGGCAGTGCAACATCGGCCGATGCGCCGCGTGGCGGCAGAGTCTATCAGGTCCTGCCCATCGACCGCTTCGGCAACGTCGGCCCTCCGTCGCTGCCCGTGTCGAATGATCCCGGGATGGGCGCTCCTGGCCCGTACCACCCCGCCACCGGCCCCGGCGCGGGCATTGCAGGCTCCGGCGTGGACGCCCCCGCCCCCAGCCCGCTCGCCCCGTCGAGCCTCGCCCTCAGCAGCTTCAACGGCAGCGGCTCCGGCTCCGCCATCCTTTCGTGGCGCCCGCCTCAGAATGGCACTCCGAGCAGCTATACCGTTCTCAAGAATGGGAGCCCCATCGGATTCGTGCCTGGCAGCCAAAACTCGATTCAGGTCTCCGACTTGCCGACCGATGGCAGCCCGTCGACGCTTCAGGTCGTTCCTTTCGACGAGAAGGGCTATGCGGGCCCATCTTCATCGCCGCTGGCCGCAACGCTTCCCCGCGACCCCACGACTGGCATCGCCCTCACCTCAACGCCCACCGGCAACGCGAGCAACCCGAGCGCGCTCCTCTCGTGGACCACGCCTGCTGGAGACCTCCGAAGCGGCGCAGGCGGCCCTCCAGGGTGAGCGATTGCTGAAGTTTCTAGGGAGAGCAATTTCTGGAACCGCAGTCTGACGCTTCTTCTTTCTGCAGATACGCCGTTATGCAGGACGGACGTCAGATCGGCACCGTCAAGCCGTCTCCCTCCGGCATCAACTCGTTCATCGTCAAGAATCTGCCGAGTGGCACCAGCGTCGATCGCGAGCCGCTCTTCACCGTCGCGCCAATTTCACCTGCTGGCGACATCATAGGCTCGGCCAGCGGCACTGTGCCCCTGCTCTCGTACCCTCTCAGCTCAGGCGCCGGCACGGCGCCGCAGACGGCCATGATGCCCAGCGGCGTGCAGCTCACGAGCTCGCCGGGCCTCTTCAGCTCGTCGGGCCGCCTCTCGTGGAACCCGCCAGCAGCTGGCTACCCTGCCAGCTACGCCGTGACGGAGAACGGGAGGGTCGTTGGCACCGTCCCCGCCAACCAGACGGCGTACGAGGTCTCTCCCAAGCCCGGCAGCGTCTACCAGGTTCTTCCCATCGACCGCTTTGGCTCTTCTGGGCCAGCGTCGCAACCTGTTGTCAGCGGCAGCGACCCGTCCGGCGCCTCGAGCTCGGCCACTCCGCTGTCGCCCGGCGCGGGCATTGCCGGCTCTGGAATTAGAGCCCAGGCTCCCCACCCCCTCGCTCCTTCCAATCTCGCCCTCAGCAGTTTCAACGGCAGCGGCCCCGGATCGGCCACACTCTCGTGGAGCCACCCAGACGTCGGTGTTCCCGCAAGCTACACCATTTTCAAGGGCGGCTTCCCCATCGCCAGCGTTCCAGGAAATCAGACGTCGCTGCCGGTCTCTGCCCTGCCGAACTCTGGTGGCGCAACGTCCCTGCAGGTGGTCCCGTTCGACAGCAACGGCGTCGTCGGGCCTGCCTCCGCTCCGCTTTCTGCCACGCTTCCCAGCGACCCGAGAACAGGCATGGTCTTGACATCGACTGTTTCCGGCCCCGAGACGATCGCGAGCCGCAGTGCGATCTTGTCGTGGACGACTCCGTCGACCTCGGGCGACCTCGCGAGGTGCGCGATATGCGCTGATGTCGACTCCGGGAATATATACACCTTTAATTTACAATTGTTCCTCTTCGTGCAGCTTTGCTGTCCTAAAGGATGGCGTGAAGGTGGCCTCTGTAGAGCCCTCCCCGTCCGGCGTCAACGGGCTCCTCAACCAGGGCGTCCTGCCCTCGAGCTCGGCCGCGCACTCTGCATCTCTTTTCTCGATCGTGGCTCTAAACCCCAACGGCGTACCCATTGGGCAGTCTAGCAACAGCGTGCCCCTAACCTCCTACCCGGCCGGCTCCGGCGCGGGCCCCGCGAGCCCCGCGGACATGGCGCCGTCGAACCTGCAGCTCACGACCTCGCCGGGCCTCTTCGGCTCGTCGGGCCGCCTCTCGTGGAGCCGCCCTCGCGCGGGCAGCCCCGCAAGCTACGCGGTGATCGGCGACGGCAAGGTCCTCGGCACCGTCCCGGCCAGCCAGACCTCCTTCGACGTCTCGCCGAGGAGCGGCGAGCCCGGCAGCGTCTACCAGGTTGCGCCTCTCGATCGCTACGGAAACGTCGGCCCTGCCACCCGTCCTGTATCAAGTGCAGGCCCGGCACCTGGCCCTTACAGTGGCGCCGGCAACGGCGCGCCGTTCGATTCAACTTCTCCGTACGCTCTCTCTTCCGGCCCCGGCGCGGGCATCGCCGGCTCCGGCGTGGACGCCCCCGCCCCCAGCCCGCTCGCCCCGTCGAGCCTCGCCCTCAGCAGCTTCACCGGCAGCGGCTCCGGCTCCGGCTCCGCCACCCTCTCGTGGAAGCGTCCGGCCTCGGGCTCGCCTGCGTCGTACACTGTCCTGCAGGACGGCAAGCCCGTGGCGTCGGTCGCGGGCAACCAGACCTCGGCCCCGCTCTCAGGCCTGCCGACCAACGGCGGCGCCTCGACCCTGCAGGTGGTGCCGTTCGACAGCAACGGCGTCGCGGGCCCGGTCTCGTCGCCGCTCGCGGCCTCGCTCCCGAGCGACCCGAGCTCCGGCATCGCGCTGACCTCGACGCCGGCGGGCTCGGGCTCCAGCCCGAGCGCGCTGCTCGCGTGGACCTCGCCGAGCGGCCTGGGCAACGTCGCGAGGTGCGGGACGCGCGATTCGCGCGCGTTTCGCGGTGGCCCGGGGCGCTGACGCGATTTCGCGCGGCAGCTTCGGCGTCCTGCAGGACGGCCGCCAGGTTGCGACCGTCAAGGCCTCGCCGTCGGGCGTCACTACGTTTGCGCCCAAGGGCCTCAGCCCGAGCGCGGCGGCCAACTCGTACTTCTCGGTGGTGCCGCTCTCGTCGTCGGGCAGCCCCGCGGGGCCCCCCAGCAACAGCGTGCCGCTGGCCTCCTACCCGGCCGGCTCCGGCGCGGGCCCCGCGAGCCCCGCGGACATGGCGCCGTCGAACCTGCAGCTCACGACCTCGCCGGGCCTCTTCGGCTCGTCGGGCCGCCTCTCGTGGAGCCGCCCTCGCGCGGGCAGCCCCGCAAGCTACGCGGTGATCGGCGACGGCAAGGTCCTCGGCACCGTCCCGGCCAGCCAGACCTCCTTCGACGTCTCGCCGAGGAGCGGCGAGCCCGGCAGCGTCTACCAGGTTGCGCCGGTCGCGGCCAACGGCGCGCTCGGCCCGGCATCGAACCCCGCCTCCAGCAGCTCGGGCCCTGCGCCCGCCTACAGCGGCGCTAGCGCGCCTGGCTTTGTTGGCGCTGGTGCCGGCCCGTACGGCCCCGCTTCCGGCCCCGGCGCAGGCATCGCCGGCTCCGGCGTGGACGCCCCCGCCCCCAGCCCGCTCGCCCCGTCGAGCCTCGCCCTCAGCAGCTTCACCGGCAGCGGCTCCGGCTCCGGCTCCGCCACCCTCTCGTGGAAGCGTCCGGCCTCGGGCTCGCCTGCGTCGTACACTGTCCTCCAGGACGGCAAGCCCGTGGCGTCGGTCGCGGGCAACCAGACCTCGGCCCCGCTCTCAGGCCTGCCGACCAACGGCGGCGCCTCGACCCTGCAGGTGGTGCCGTTCGACAGCAACGGCGTCGCGGGCCCGGTCTCGTCGCCGCTCGCGGCCTCGCTCCCGAGCGACCCGAGCTCCGGCATCGCGCTGACCTCGACGCCGGCGGGCTCGGGCTCCAGCCCGAGCGCGCTGCTCTCGTGGACCTCGCCGAGCGGCCTGGGCAACGTCGCGAGGTGCGGGACGCGCGATTCGCGCGCGTTTCGCGGTGGCCCGGGGCGCTGACGCGATTTCGCGCGGCAGCTTCGGCGTCCTGCAGGACGGCCGCCAGGTTGCGACCGTCAAGGCCTCGCCGTCGGGCGTCACTACGTTTGCGCCCAAGGGCCTCAGCCCGAGCGCGGCGGCCAACTCGTACTTCTCGGTGGTGCCGCTCTCGTCGTCGGGCAGCCCCGCGGGGCCCCCCAGCAACAGCGTGCCGCTGGCCTCCTACCCGGCCGGCTCCGGCGCGGGCCCCGCGAGCCCCGCGGACATGGCGCCGTCGAACCTGCAGCTCACGACCTCGCCGGGCTTCTTCGGCTCGTCGGGCCGCCTCTCGTGGAGCCGCCCTCGCGCGGGCAGCCCCGCAAGCTACGCGGTGATCGGCGACGGCAAGGTCCTCGGCACCGTCCCGGCCAGCCAGACCTCCTTCGACGTCTCGCCGAGGAGCGGCGAGCCCGGCAGCGTCTACCAGGTTGCGCCGGTCGCGGCCAACGGCGCGCTCGGCCCGGCATCGAACCCCGCCTCCAGCAGCTCGGGCCCTGCGCCCGCCTACAGCGGCGCTAGCGCGCCTGGCTTTGTTGGCGCTGGTGCCGGCCCGTACGGCCCCGCTTCCGGCCCCGGCGCAGGCATCGCCGGCTCCGGCGTGGACGCCCCCGCCCCCAGCCCGCTCGCCCCGTCGAGCCTCGCTCTCAGCAGCTTCACCGGCAGCGGCTCCGGCTCCGGCTCCGCCACCCTCTCGTGGAAGCGTCCGGCCTCGGGCTCGCCCGCGTCGTACACTGTCCTGCAGGACGGCAAGCCCGTGGCGTCGGTCGCGGGCAACCAGACCTCGGCCCCGCTCTCAGGCCTGCCGACCAACGGCGGCGCCTCGACCCTGCAGGTGGTGCCGTTCGACAGCAACGGCGTCGCGGGCCCGGCCTCGTCGCCGCTCGCGGCCTCGCTCCCGAGCGACCCGAGCTCCGGCATCGCGCTGACCTCGACGCCGGCGGGCTCGGGCTCCAGCCCGAGCGCGCTGCTCTCGTGGACCTCGCCGAGCGGCCTGGGCAACGTCGCGAGGTGCGGGACGCGCGATTCGCGCGCGTTTCGCGGTGGCCCGGGGCGCTGACGCGATTTCGCGCGGCAGCTTCGGCGTCCTGCAGGACGGCCGCCAGGTTGCGACCGTCAAGGCCTCGCCGTCGGCGTCACTACGTTTGCGCCCAAGGGCCTCAGCCCGAGCGCGGCGGCCAACTCGTACTTCTCGGTGGTGCCGCTCTCGTCGTCGGGCAGCCCCGCGGGGCCCCCCAGCAACAGCGTGCCGCTGGCCTCCTACCCGGCCGGCTCCGGCGCGGGCCCCGCGAGCCCCGCGGACATGGCGCCGTCGAACCTGCAGCTCACGACCTCGCCGGGCTTCTTCGGCTCGTCGGGCCGCCTCTCGTGGAGCCGCCCTCGCGCGGGCAGCCCCGCAAGCTACGCGGTGATCGGCGACGGCAAGGTCCTCGGCACCGTCCCGGCCAGCCAGACCTCCTTCGACGTCTCGCCGAGGAGCGGCGAGCCCGGCAGCGTCTACCAGGTTGCGCCGGTCGCGGCCAACGGCGCGCTCGGCCCGGCATCGAACCCCGCCTCCAGCAGCTCGGGCCCTGCGCCCGCCTACAGCGGCGCTAGCGCGCCTGGCTTTGTTGGCGCTGGTGCCGGCCCGTACGGCCCCGCTTCCGGCCCCGGCGCAGGCATCGCCGGCTCCGGCGTGGACGCCCCCGCCCCCAGCCCGCTCGCCCCGTCGAGCCTCGCTCTCAGCAGCTTCACCGGCAGCGGCTCCGGCTCCGGCTCCGCCACCCTCTCGTGGAAGCGTCCGGCCTCGGGCTCGCCCGCGTCGTACACTGTCCTGCAGGACGGCAAGCCCGTGGCGTCGGTCGCGGGCAACCAGACCTCGGCCCCGCTCTCAGGCCTGCCGACCAACGGCGGCGCCTCGACCCTGCAGGTGGTGCCGTTCGACAGCAACGGCGTCGCGGGCCCGGCCTCGTCGCCGCTCGCGGCCTCGCTCCCGAGCGACCCGAGCTCCGGCATCGCGCTGACCTCGACGCCGGCGGGCTCGGGCTCCAGCCCGAGCGCGCTGCTCGCGTGGACCTCGCCGAGCGGCCTGGGCAACGTCGCGAGGTGCGGGACGCGCGATTCGCGCGCGTTTCGCGGTGGTCCGGGGCGCTGACGCGATTTCGCGCGGCAGCTTCGGCGTCCTGCAGGACGGCCGCCAGGTTGCGACCGTCAAGGCTTCGCCGTCGGGCGTCACTACGTTTGCGCCCAAGGGCCTCAGCCCGAGCGCGGCGGCCAACTCGTACTTCTCGGTGGTGCCGCTCTCGTCGTCGGGCAGCCCCGCGGGCCCCCCAGCAACAGCGTGCCGCTGGCCTCCTACCCGGCCGGCTCCGGCGCGGGCCCCGCGAGCCCCGCGGACATGGCGCCGTCGAACCTGCAGCTCACGACCTCGCCGGGCCTCTTCGGCTCGTCGGGCCGCCTCTCGTGGAGCCGCCCTCGCGCGGGCAGCCCCGCAAGCTACGCGGTGATCGGCGACGGCAAGGTCCTCGGCACCGTCCCGGCCAGCCAGACCTCCTTCGACGTCTCGCCGAGGAGCGGCGAGCCCGGCAGCGTCTACCAGGTTGCGCCGGTCGCGGCCAACGGCGCGCTCGGCCCGGCATCGAACCCAGTCGGCAGCGGCTCCGGATCCGGCTTCGGGACGGGCCCGTACGCTGGCGTGGGAGCGGCTGCCCTGAGCGGCGCCGGGTATGGCGGCGCAGCGTCGGGCTCGGACGGCCTGTACGCCACGGCAGCGGGTCCGCGCAGCGGCCCCTCCGGTCGGGCGACCTCGCCTTCCCCCGCCCCTGCCGGCCTTTCCTCTGGCAGCTTTGTGCCCTCCGGTCCATCCAGCCCCGGCGCGGGCATCGCCGGCTCCGGCGTGGACGCCCCCGCCCCCAGCCCGCTCGCCCCGTCGAGCCTCGCCCTCAGCAGCTTCACCGGCAGCGGCTCCGGCTCCGGCTCCGCCACCCTCTCGTGGAAGCGTCCGGCCTCGGGCTCGCCCGCGTCGTACACTGTCCTGCAGGACGGCAAGCCCGTGGCGTCGGTCGCGGGCAACCAGACCTCGGCCCCGCTCTCAGGCCTGCCGACCAACGGCGGCGCCTCGACCCTGCAGGTGGTGCCGTTCGACAGCAACGGCGTCGCGGGCCCGGCCTCGTCGCCGCTCGCGGCCTCGCTCCCGAGCGACCCGAGCTCCGGCATCGCGCTGACCTCGACGCCGGCGGGCTCGGGCTCCAGCCCGAGCGCGCTGCTCGCGTGGACCTCGCCGAGCGGCCTGGGCAACGTCGCGAGGTGCGGGACGCGCGATTCGCGCGCGTTTCGCGGTGGTCCGGGGCGCTGACGCGATTTCGCGCGGCAGCTTCGGCGTCCTGCAGGACGGCCGCCAGGTTGCGACCGTCAAGGCTTCGCCGTCGGGCGTCACTACGTTTGCGCCCAAGGGCCTCAGCCCGAGCGCGGCGGCCAACTCGTACTTCTCGGTGGTGCCGCTCTCGTCGTCGGGCAGCCCCGCGGGGCCCCCCAGCAACAGCGTGCCGCTGGCCTCCTACCCGGCCGGCTCCGGCGCGGGCCCCGCGAGCCCCGCGGACATGGCGCCGTCGAACCTGCAGCTCACGACCTCGCCGGGCCTCTTCGGCTCGTCGGGCCGCCTCTCGTGGAGCCGCCCTCGCGCGGGCAGCCCGCAAGCTACGCGGTGATCGGCGACGGCAAGGTCCTCGGCACCGTCCCGGCCAGCCAGACCTCCTTCGACGTCTCGCCGAGGAGCGGCGAGCCCGGCAGCGTCTACCAGGTTGCGCCGGTCGCGGCCAACGGCGCGCTCGGCCCGGCCTCGAACCCCGCCTCCAGCGGCTCGGGCCCTGCGCCCGCCTACAGCGGCGCTAGCGCGCCTGGCTTTGTTGGCGCTGGTGCCGGCCCGTACGGCCCCGCTTCCGGCCCCGGCGCGGGCATCGCCGGCTCCGGCGTGGACGCCCCCGCCCCCAGCCCGCTCGCCCCGTCGAGCCTCGCCCTCAGCAGCTTCACCGGCAGCGGCTCCGGCTCCGGCTCCGCCACCCTTTCGTGGAAGCGTCCGGCCTCGGGCTCGCCCGCGTCGTACACTGTCCTGCAGGACGGCAAGCCCGTGGCGTCGGTCGCGGGCAACCAGACCTCGGCCCCGCTCTCAGGCCTGCCGACCAACGGCGGCGCCTCGACCCTGCAGGTGGTGCCGTTCGACAGCAACGGCGTCGCGGGCCCGGTCTCGTCGCCGCTCGCGGCCTCGCTCCCGAGCGACCCGAGCTCCGGCATCGCGCTGACCTCGACGCCGGCGGGCTCGGGCTCCAGCCCGAGCGCGCTGCTCGCGTGGACCTCGCCGAGCGGCCTGGGCAACGTCGCGAGGTGCGGGACGTGCGATTCGCGCGCGTTTCGCGGTGGTCCGGGGCGCTGACGCGATTTCGCGCGGCAGCTTCGGCGTCCTGCAGGACGGCCGCCAGGTTGCGACCGTCAAGGCCTCGCCGTCGGGCGTCACTACGTTTGCGCCCAAGGGCCTCAGCCCGAGCGCGGCGGCCAACTCGTACTTCTCGGTGGTGCCGCTCTCGTCGTCGGGCAGCCCCGCGGGGCCCCCCAGCAACAGCGTGCCGCTGGCCTCCTACCCGGCCGGCTCCGGCGCGGGCCCCGCGAGCCCCGCGGACATGGCGCCGTCGAACCTGCAGCTCACGACCTCGCCGGGCCTCTTCGGCTCGTCGGGCCGCCTCTCGTGGAGCCGCCCTCGCGCGGGCAGCCCGCAAGCTACGCGGTGATCGGCGACGGCAAGGTCCTCGGCACCGTCCCGGCCAGCCAGACCTCCTTCGACGTCTCGCCGAGGAGCGGCGAGCCCGGCAGCGTCTACCAGGTTGCGCCGGTCGCGGCCAACGGCGCGCTCGGCCCGGCATCGAACCCAGTCGGCAGCGGCTCCGGATCCAGCTTCGGGACGGGCCCGTACGCTGGCGTGGGAGCGGCTGCCCTGAGCGGCGCCGGGTATGGCGGCGCAGCGTCGGGCTCGGACGGCCTGTACGCCACGGCAGCGGGTCCGCGCAGCGGCCCCTCCGGTCGGGCGACCTCGCGTTCCCCCGCCCCTGCCGGCCTTTCCTCTGGCAGCTTTGTGCCCTCCGGTCCATCCAGCCCCGGCGCGGGCATCGCCGGCTCCGGCGTGGACGCCCCCGCCCCCAGCCCGCTCGCCCCGTCGAGCCTCGCCCTCAGCAGCTTCACCGGCAGCGGTTCCGGCTCCGGCTCCGCCACCCTCTCGTGGAAGCGTCCGGCCTCGGGCTCGCCCGCGTCGTACACTGTCCTGCAGGACGGCAAGCCCGTGGCGTCGGTCGCGGGCAACCAGACCTCGGCCCCGCTCTCAGGCCTGCCGACCAACGGCGGCGCCTCGACCCTGCAGGTGGTGCCGTTCGACAGCAACGGCGTCGCGGGCCCGGCCTCGTCGCCGCTCGCGGCCTCGCTCCCGAGCGACCCGAGCTCCGGCATCGCGCTGACCTCGACGCCGGCGGGCTCGGGCTCCAGCCCGAGCGCGCTGCTCGCGTGGAGCTCGCCGAGCGGCCTGGGCAACGTCGCGAGGTGCGGGACGCGCGATTCGCGCGCGTTTCGCGGTGGTCCGGGGCGCTGACGCGATTTCGCGCGGCAGCTTCGGCGTCCTGCAGGACGGCCGCCAGGTTGCGACCGTCAAGGCCTCGCCGTCGGGCGTCACTACGTTTGCGCCCAAGGGCCTCAGCCCGAGCGCGGCGGCCAACTCGTACTTCTCGGTGGTGCCGCTCTCGTCGTCGGGCAGCCCCGCGGGGCCCCCCAGCAACAGCGTGCCGCTGGCCTCCTACCCGGCCGGCTCCGGCGCGGGCCCCGCGAGCCCCGCGGACATGGCGCCGTCGAACCTGCAGCTCACGACCTCGCCGGGCCTCTTCGGCTCGTCGGGCCGCCTCTCGTGGAGCCGCCCTCGCGCGGGCAGCCCCGCAAGCTACGCGGTGATCGGCGACGGCAAGGTCCTCGGCACCGTCCCGGCCAGCCAGACCTCCTTCGACGTCTCGCCGAGGAGCGGCGAGCCCGGCAGCGTCTACCAGGTTGCGCCGGTCGCGGCCAACGGCGCGCTCGGCCCGGCTCGAACCCGCCTCCAGCGGCTCGGGCCCTGCGCCCGCCTACAGCGGCGCTAGCGCGCCTGGCTTTGTTGGCGCTGGTGCCGGCCCGTACGGCCCCGCTTCCGGCCCCGGCGCGGGCATCGCCGGCTCCGGCGTGGACGCCCCCGCCCCCAGCCCGCTCGCCCCGTCGAACCTCGCCCTCAGCAGCTTCACCGGCAGCGGCTCCGGCTCCGGCTCCGCCACCCTTTCGTGGAAGCGTCCGGCCTCGGGCTCGCCCGCGTCGTACACTGTCCTCCAGGACGGCAAGCCCGTGGCGTCGGTCGCGGGCAACCAGACCTCGGCCCCGCTCTCAGGCCTGCCGACCAACGGCGGCGCCTCGACCCTGCAGGTGGTGCCGTTCGACAGCAACGGCGTCGCGGGCCCGGTCTCGTCGCCGCTCGCGGCCTCGCTCCCGAGCGACCCGAGCTCCGGCATCGCGCTGACCTCGACGCCGGCGGGCTCGGGCTCCAGCCCGAGCGCGCTGCTCGCGTGGACCTCGCCGAGCGGCCTGGGCAACGTCGCGAGGTGCGGGACGTGCGATTCGCGCGCGTTTCGCGGTGGTCCGGGGCGCTGACGCGATTTCGCGCGGCAGCTTCGGCGTCCTGCAGGACGGCCGCCAGGTTGCGACCGTCAAGGCCTCGCCGTCGGGCGTCACTACGTTTGCGCCCAAGGGCCTCAGCCCGAGCGCGGCGGCCAACTCGTACTTCTCGGTGGTGCCGCTCTCGTCGTCGGGCAGCCCCGCGGGGCCCCCCAGCAACAGCGTGCCGCTGGCCTCCTACCCGGCCGGCTCCGGCGCGGGCCCCGCGAGCCCCGCGGACATGGCGCCGTCGAACCTGCAGCTCACGACCTCGCCGGGCCTCTTCGGCTCGTCGGGCCGCCTCTCGTGGAGCCGCCCTCGCGCTTGCAGCCCCGCAAGCTACGCGGTGATCGGCGACGGCAAGGTCCTCGGCACCGTCCCGGCCAGCCAGACCTCCTTCGACGTCTCGCCGAGGAGCGGCGAGCCCGGCAGCGTCTACCAGGTTGCGCCGGTCGCGGCCAACGGCGCGCTCGGCCCGGCATCGAACCCAGTCGGCAGCGGCTCCGGATCCGGCTTCGGGACGGGCCCGTACGCTGGCGTGGGAGCGGCTGCCCTGAGCGGCGCCGGGTATGGCGGCGCAGCGTCGGGCTCGGACGGCCTGTACGCCACGGCAGCGGGTCCGCGCAGCGGCCCCTCCGGTCGGGCGACCTCGCCTTCCCCCGCCCCTGCCGGCCTTTCCTCTGGCAGCTTTGTGCCCTCCGGTCCATCCAGCCCGGCGCGGGCATCGCCGGCTCCGGCGTGGACGCCCCGCCCCCAGCCCGCTCGCCCCGTCGAGCCTCGCCTCAGCAGCTTCACCGGCAGCGGTTCCGGCTCCGGCTCCGCCACCCTCTCGTGGAAGCGTCCGGCCTCGGGCTCGCCCGCGTCGTACACTGTCCTGCAGGACGGCAAGCCCGTGGCGTCGGTCGCGGGCAACCAGACCTCGGCCCCGCTCTCAGGCCTGCCGACCAACGGCGGCGCCTCGACCCTGCAGGTGGTGCCGTTCGACAGCAACGGCGTCGCGGGCCCGGCCTCGTCGCCGCTCGCGGCCTCGCTCCCGAGCGACCCGAGCTCCAGCATCGCGCTGACCTCGACGCCGGCGGGCTCGGGCTCCAGCCCGAGCGCGCTGCTCGCGTGGACCTCGCCGAGCGGCCTGGGCAACGTCGCGAGGTGCGGGACGCGCGATTCGCGCGCGTTTCGCGGTGGTCCGGGGCGCTGACGCGATTTCGCGCGGCAGCTTCGGCGTCCTGCAGGACGGCCGCCAGGTTGCGACCGTCAAGGCCTCGCCGTCGGGCGTCACTACGTTTGCGCCCAAGGGCCTCAGCCCGAGCGCGGCGGCCAACTCGTACTTCTCGGTGGTGCCGCTCTCGTCGTCGGGCAGCCCCGCGGGGCCCCCGAGCAACAGCGTGCCGCTGGCCTCCTACCCGGCCGGCTCCGGCGCGGGCCCCGCGAGCCCCGCGGACATGGCGCCGTCAAACCTGCAGCTCACGACCTCGCCGGGCCTCTTCGGCTCGTCGGGCCGCCTCTCGTGGAGCCGCCCTCGCGCGGGCAGCCCCGCAAGCTACGCGGTGATCGGCGACGGCAAGGTCCTCGGCACCGTCCCGGCCAGCCAGACCTCCTTCGACGTCTCGCCGAGGAGCGGCGAGCCCGGCAGCGTCTACCAGGTTGCGCCGGTCGCGGCCAACGGCGCGCTCGGCCCGGCCTCGAACCCAGTCGGCAGCGGCTCCGGATCCAGCTTCGGGACGGGCCCGTACGCTGGCGTGGGAGCGGCTGCCCTGAGCGGCGCCGGGTATGGCGGCGCAGCGTCGGGCTCGGACGGCCTGTACGCCACGGCAGCGGGTCCGCGCAGCGGCCCCTCCGGTCGGGCGACCTCGCCTTCCCCCGCCCCTGCCGGCCTTTCCTCTGGCAGCTTTGTGCCCTCCGGTCCATCCAGCCCCGGCGCGGGCATCGCCGGCTCCGGCGTGGACGCCCCCGCCCCCAGCCCGCTCGCCCCGTCGAGCCTCGCCCTCAGCAGCTTCACCGGCAGCGGCTCCGGCTCCGGCTCCGCCACCCTCTCGTGGAAGCGTCCGGCCTCGGGCTCGCCCGCGTCGTACACTGTCCTCCAGGACGGCAAGCCCGTGGCGTCGGTCGCGGGCAACCAGACCTCGGCCCCGCTCTCAGGCCTGCCGACCAACGGCGGCGCCTCGACCCTGCAGGTGGTGCCGTTCGACAGCAACGGCGTCGCGGGCCCGGTCTCGTCGCCGCTCGCGGCCTCGCTCCCGAGCGACCCGAGCTCCGGCATCGCGCTGACCTCGACGCCGGCGGGCTCGGGCTCCAGCCCGAGCGCGCTGCTCGCGTGGAGCTCGCCGAGCGGCCTGGGCAACGTCGCGAGGTGCGGGACGCGCGATTCGCGCGCGTTTCGCGGTGGTCCGGGGCGCTGACGCGATTTCGCGCGGCAGCTTCGGCGTCCTGCAGGACGGCCGCCAGGTTGCGACCGTCAAGGCTTCGCCGTCGGGCGTCACTACGTTTGCGCCCAAGGGCCTCAGCCCGAGCGCGGCGGCCAACTCGTACTTCTCGGTGGTGCCGCTCTCGTCGTCGGGCAGCCCGCGGGGCCCCCCAGCAACAGCGTGCCGCTGGCCTCCTACCCGGCCGGCTCCGGCGCGGGCCCCGCGAGCCCCGCGGACATGGCGCCGTCGAACCTGCAGCTCACGACCTCGCCGGGCCTCTTCGGCTCGTCGGGCCGCCTCTCGTGGAGCCGCCCTCGCGCGGGCAGCCCCGCAAGCTACGCGGTGATCGGCGACGGCAAGGTCCTCGGCACCGTCCCGGCCAGCCAGACCTCCTTCGACGTCTCGCCGAGGAGCGGCGAGCCCGGCAGCGTCTACCAGGTTGCGCCGGTCGCGGCCAACGGCGCGCTCGGCCCGGCCTCGAACCCCGCCTCCAGCGGCTCGGGCCCTGCGCCCGCCTACAGCGGCGCTAGCGCGCCTGGCTTTGTTGGCGCTGGTGCCGGCCCGTACGGCCCCACTTCCGGCCCCGGCGCGGGCATCGCCGGCTCCGGCGTGGACGCCCCCGCCCCCAGCCCGCTCGCCCCGTCGAGCCTCGCCCTCAGCAGCTTCACCGGCAGCGGCTCCGGCTCCGGCTCCGCCACCCTCTCGTGGAAGCGTCCGGCCTCGGGCTCGCCCGCGTCGTACACTGTCCTCCAGGACGGCAAGCCCGTGGCGTCGGTCGCGGGCAACCAGACCTCGGCCCCGCTCTCAGGCCTGCCGACCAACGGCGGCGCCTCGACCCTGCAGGTGGTGCCGTTCGACAGCAACGGCGTCGCGGGCCCGGTCTCGTCGCCGCTCGCGGCCTCGCTCCCGAGCGACCCGAGCTCCGGCATCGCGCTGACCTCGACGCCGGCGGGCTCGGGCTCCAGCCCGAGCGCGCTGCTCGCGTGGACCTCGCCGAGCGGCCTGGGCAACGTCGCGAGGTGCGGGACGTGCGATTCGCGCGCGTTTCGCGGTGGTCCGGGGCGCTGACGCGATTTCGCGCGGCAGCTTCGGCGTCCTGCAGGACGGCCGCCAGGTTGCGACCGTCAAGGCCTCGCCGTCGGGCGTCACTACGTTTGCGCCCAAGGGCCTCAGCCCGAGCGCGGCGGCCAACTCGTACTTCTCGGTGGTGCCGCTCTCGTCGTCGGGCAGCCCCGCGGGGCCCCCGAGCAACAGCGTGCCGCTGGCCTCCTACCCGGCCGGCTCCGGCGCGGGCCCCGCGAGCCCCGCGGACATGGCGCCGTCGAACCTGCAGCTCACGACCTTGCCGGGCCTCTTCGGCTCGTCGGGCCGCCTCTCGTGGAGCCGCCCTCGCGCGGGCAGCCCCGCAAGCTACGCGGTGATCGGCGACGGCAAGGTCCTCGGCACCGTCCCGGCCAGCCAGACCTCCTTCGACGTCTCGCCGAGGAGCGGCGAGCCCGGCAGCGTCTACCAGGTTGCGCCGGTCGCGGCCAACGGCGCGCTCGGCCCGGCCTCGAACCCAGTCGGCAGCGGCTCCGGATCCAGCTTCGGGACGGGCCCGTACGCTGGCGTGGGAGCGGCTGCCCTGAGCGGCGCCGGGTATGGCGGCGCAGCGTCGGGCTCGGACGGCCTGTACGCCACGGCAGCGGGTCCGCGCAGCGGCCCCTCCGGTCGGGCGACCTCGCGTTCCCCCGCCCCTGCCGGCCTTTCCTCTGGCAGCTTTGTGCCCTCCGGTCCATCCAGCCCCGGCGCGGGCATCGCCGGCTCCGGCGTGGACGCCCCCGCCCCCAGCCCGCTCGCCCCGTCGAGCCTCGCCCTCAGCAGCTTCACCGGCAGCGGCTCCGGCTCCGGCTCCGCCACCCTCTCGTGGCAGCGTCCGGCCTCGGGCTCGCCCGCGTCGTACACTGTCCTCCAGGACGGCAAGCCCGTGGCGTCGGTCGCGGGCAACCAGACCTCGGCCCCGCTCTCAGGCCTGCCGGCCAACGGCGGCGCCTCGACCCTGCAGGTGGTGCCGTTCGACAGCAACGGCGTCGCGGGCCCGGTCTCGTCGCCGCTCGCGGCCTCGCTCCCGAGCGACCCGAGCTCCGGCATCGCGCTGACCTCGACGCCGGCGGGCTCGGGCTCCAGCCCGAGCGCGCTGCTCGCGTGGACCTCGCCGAGCGGCCTGGCAACGTCGCGAGGTGCGGGACGCGCGATTCGCGCGCGTTTCGCGGTGGTCCGGGGCGCTGACGCGATTTCGCGCGGCAGCTTCGGCGTCCTGCAGGACGGCCGCCAGGTTGCGACCGTCAAGGCCTCGCCGTCGGGCGTCACTACGTTTGCGCCCAAGGGCCTCAGCCCGAGCGCGGCGGCCAACTCGTACTTCTCGGTGGTGCCGCTCTCGTCGTCGGGCAGCCCCGCGGGGCCCCCGAGCAACAGCGTGCCGCTGGCCTCCTACCCGGCCGGCTCCGGCGCGGGCCCCGCGAGCCCCGCGGACATGGCGCCGTCGAACCTGCAGCTCACGACCTCGCCGGGCCTCTTCGGCTCGTCGGGCCGCCTCTCGTGGAGCCGCCCTCGCGCGGGCAGCCCCGCAAGCTACGCGGTGATCGGCGACGGCAAGGTCCTCGGCACCGTCCCGGCCAGCCAGACCTCCTTCGACGTCTCGCCGAGGAGCGGCGAGCCCGGCAGCGTCTACCAGGTTGCGCCGGTCGCGGCCAACGGCGCGCTCGGCCCGGCCTCGAACCCCGCCTCCAGCGGCTCGGGCCCTGCGCCCGCCTACAGCGGCGCTAGCGCGCCTGGCTTTGTTGGCGCTGGTGCCGGCCCGTACGGCCCCGCTTCCGGCCCCGGCGCGGGCATCGCCGGCTCCGGCGTGGACGCCCCCGCCCCAGCCCGCTCGCCCCGTCGAGCCTCGCCCTCAGCAGCTTCACCGGCAGCGGCTCCGGCTCCGGCTCCGCCACCCTCTCGTGGAAGCGTCCGGCCTCGGGCTCGCCCGCGTCGTACACTGTCCTCCAGGACGGCAAGCCCGTGGCGTCGGTCGCGGGCAACCAGACCTCGGCCCCGCTCTCAGGCCTGCCGACCAACGGCGGCGCCTCGACCCTGCAGGTGGTGCCGTTCGACAGCAACGGCGTCGCGGGCCCGGTCTCGTCGCCGCTCGCGGCCTCGCTCCCGAGCGACCCGAGCTCCGGCATCGCGCTGACCTCGACGCCGGCGGGCTCGGGCTCCAGCCCGAGCGCGCTGCTCGCGTGGACCTCGCCGAGCGGCCTGGGCAACGTCGCGAGGTGCGGGACGCGCGATTCGCGCGCGTTTCGCGGTGGTCCGGGGCGCTGACGCGATTTCGCGCGGCAGCTTCGGCGTCCTGCAGGACGGCCGCCAGGTTGCGACCGTCAAGGCCTCGCCGTCGGGCGTCACTACGTTTGCGCCCAAGGGCCTCAGCCCGAGCGCGGCGGCCAACTCGTACTTCTCGGTGGTGCCGCTCTCGTCGTCGGGCAGCCCCGCGGGGCCCCCGAGCAACAGCGTGCCGCTGGCCTCCTACCCGGCCGGCTCCGGCGCGGGCCCCGCGAGCCCCGCGGACATGGCGCCGTCGAACCTGCAGCTCACGACCTCGCCGGGCCTCTTCGGCTCGTCGGGCCGCCTCTCGTGGAGCCGCCCTCGCGCGGGCAGCCCCGCAAGCTACGCGGTGATCGGCGACGGCAAGGTCCTCGGCACCGTCCCGGCCAGCCAGACCTCCTTCGACGTCTCGCCGAGGAGCGGCGAGCCCGGCAGCGTCTACCAGGTTGCGCCGGTCGCGGCCAACGGCGCGCTCGGCCCGGCCTCGAACCCCGCCTCCAGCGGCTCGGCCCTGCGCCCGCCTACAGCGGCGCTAGCGCGCCTGGCTTTGTTGGCGCTGGTGCCGGCCCGTACGGCCCCGCTTCCGGCCCCGGCGCGGGCATCGCCGGCTCCGGCGTGGACGCCCCCGCCCCCAGCCCGCTCGCCCCGTCGAGCCTCGCCTCAGCAGCTTCACCGGCAGCGGCTCCGGCTCCGGCTCCGCCACCCTCTCGTGGAAGCGTCCGCCTCGGGCTCGCCCGCGTCGTACACTGTCCTCCAGGACGGCAAGCCCGTGGCGTCGGTCGCGGGCAACCAGACCTCGGCCCCGCTCTCAGGCCTGCCGACCAACGGCGGCGCCTCGACCCTGCAGGTGGTGCCGTTCGACAGCAACGGCGTCGCGGGCCCGGTCTCGTCGCCGCTCGCGGCCTCGCTCCCGAGCGACCCGAGCTCCGGCATCGCGCTGACCTCGACGCCGGCGGGCTCGGGCTCCAGCCCGAGCGCGCTGCTCGCGTGGACCTCGCCGAGCGGCCTGGGCAACGTCGCGAGGTGCGGGACGCGCGATTCGCGCGCGTTTCGCGGTGGTCCGGGCGCTGACGCGATTTCGCGCGGCAGCTTCGGCGTCCTGCAGGACGGCCGCCAGGTTGCGACCGTCAAGGCCTCGCCGTCGGGCGTCACTACGTTTGCGCCCAAGGGCCTCAGCCCGAGCGCGGCGGCCAACTCGTACTTCTCGGTGGTGCCGCTCTCGTCGTCGGGCAGCCCCGCGGGCCCCGAGCAACAGCGTGCCGCTGGCCTCCTACCCGGCCGGCTCCGGCGCGGGCCCGCGAGCCCCGCGGACATGGCGCCGTCGAACCTGCAGCTCACGACCTCGCCGGGCCTCTTCGGCTCGTCGGGCCGCCTCTCGTGGAGCCGCCCTCGCGCGGGCAGCCCCGCAAGCTACGCGGTGATCGGCGACGGCAAGGTCCTCGGCACCGTCCCGGCCAGCCAGACCTCCTTCGACGTCTCGCCGAGGAGCGGCGAGCCCGGCAGCGTCTACCAGGTTGCGCCGGTCGCGGCCAACGGCGCGCTCGGCCCGGCCTCGAACCCAGTCAGCAGCGGCTCCGGATCCGGCTTCGGGACGGGCCCGTACGCTGGCGTGGGAGCGGCTGCCCTGAGCGGCGCCGGGTATGGAGGCGCAGCGTCGGGCTCGGACGGCCTGTACGCCACGGCAGCGGGTCCGCGCAGCGGCCCCTCCGGTCGGGCGACCTCGACCTCGCCTGCAGCAGGCGCGTTCGCCAGCAGCACAGACCCGTACGCAGTGCCGTCGGCTGCGAGCCTGGCCGCTGTGGGTGCTTCCGGGGCGGCCCCTGACGAAAAGGCTCCCTCGAATCTACGCCTCACTTCTACTAGCGCTGGCGGACGCGGCGGCAGCAGCGCGCTATCATGGAGCCACCCCGCGCGCGGCCCCGCTAACACGTATGCTGTGATGGCGAACGGCAAGGTACATCCAACATTTGCGCTTACGTATCTTGAATTGTCGAATGATGGACTTTTCATCAAATGGGCTTATCATGGTATATTATTTCGCGCAGGTCATCACCGTGGTTCCAGGGACCCAGACTACCGTCCTCGTCCCGGCCGCTATTCCGGGCTCCACTACGAAGTACCAGGTCTTTGAAATATTTTTTCCGTATCTTCCAGATCCCGTCTGCTGCCAGGCTGATTTCTTTTTATTGAAGGTCGTACCCATGGGCCCGTCTGGCGCCGCCGAGACAGCTTCGTTCCAGCTGGCAGCGAGCGCCCCGTCGGACCCGAGCTCCGCCCTGCAGCTCTCCGCCGCGCCCAGCTCCGCGAGCAGCGCCACCCTGAAGTGGAACCGGCCCACGGGCAAGGCCTTCAGTGCCGGCCGCCTCCAGGGCTACAACGTCATTGTCAACGGCGCGACAGTCGCGTCGGTCGCGCCGACGGTCACTGAGTACGAAATCGCGGACCTTCCGCCGAGCCCGGTCGTCTCTCGTCAGCCCTCGACTTTCGAGCGTCGAATTCGAGGGGAAAAAGTGGTTTTCGAGGGGAAAAAGTGGTTTTCGAGGGGAAAACTAACTTCTCTCTAACTCCGGTCTTCGAATTCCTTGCGCGGTTCTGCATGGAACCAGTTCTCCCTAGCTGTCTCCTCTAGATTTCGGCTTCCTCGCAGTGCGTCGCGTACGCCTTGCTCTTCGTTGCGCGGTTCTGCATGGAACCACTTCTCTCTACCTGTCAACGTCTCCTCTAGATTTCCGCTTCCTACTAGGCTAGAAACTGCTCGCGTTGCTGCCTGCGCCGCTGCAGCTGATCGCAGCCGAGCACGCCCCGCCGGCCAGATCTAGACCGTACTCTCTTGCTGCGCTTATATCGAGCTTATATCGAGCTTATATTGCAGAACCGCGTGTGCCAGCCGAGCACGCCGGCCGGGCGGGGCGCTCGGCGCTCTTGTTGCGATCGGCACCCGGACAGCAGACTAGCTATAGTTCGTGTGCTGCGCACGACGTGGCGCTTGTCCGCTCATTCGGCACCCCGCGTGCGCCCGCGTCTGCGATCACTACTGGTTCCACCCCCATTCCCGAACGCTTAGAACTCCAAGACTTGCTGGCAAAAATTGTAACCATCATCGATGAGAACACCAAAGTTCCCACTTCGTTCGCAATTTCCCGATGTTTTGACATCTTTGGTGTCCCGATAGTGGCGATTGTTCACATAGCGATCACAAAGCTGTCCCGATCGACCGCGGCGCTGTCGAGAGCTGTCCACAGAGAACGTGCTGCTGCTGGCGGCGCCGGGCGCCGGGGCGCGGGGCGCCCCGGGAGCCCGCCCAGTGCGCTAGCGCAGATCCTTAAGGGTCATAGCTACGTTTAGCAGCGCAGGCGCAGCCCCGGAGCTCGGATGCAGCCGACGAGTCGACCAGCGCTGGCGGCTTCCCGATTGCTCCCGAACGCTAGCTATGGTTGTTCTATCGTCCTTGCTGCGTGCGTGGGGCGCGGCAGGCTTCCCGATAGGGGTGCCGACCGCGCGCCTCACAGGCAGCGTCCCGGCGGGCCGCGCCAGCGCCTCTAAGCAGCGCGAGCGTCAGGTACTCTGCATAGATCGCGTTCGCGCCGCTAGAGCCCGCGATTTCTGCGCTCCTGCGGCCCGCTGGGGTACACTAGTACTGTCGTGCCGCTTGCTTCCGCCGGTACACTGAAGCGCCGGCTAAAGAAGTGAAAGTGAGCTCCCTCGTACCTTGCTGTTCGATTGCTCACGGTGCGCAGGTTCCTGTGCAGCAACGAGGACGAGGACTACGGCTGTATTCCAGGCTATTCCGGACCTGGATACGATTCTGCAATCGATGCGAGGTGCGTTAGCCTGGTTCGCTCTAGTTCGCCGGCTGCTCCCTCACTTGGTAGGGATCGCTGGGCGGGCGGGCGCCCGCGTTCTGCGCCCGCCCGCCGCCCGCCGACGCCGCCAGCTCACGCCAAGCCCGCCCGTTCCCGTGCAGCCCCGCCCGCGCTCCGCGCCCGCCCGCCGAGCGCCCCGCCGCAGGAGCCCGCGCCGGGCCGCCCCCGAGGGCCTCGGGCGCGAAGGGACGACGTCGCGACGCCGCCGACGCCGCCAGCTCACGCCAAGCCTGCACGTGCCCGTGCAGTCCGCCCGCGCTCCGCGCCCGCCCGCCGCGTCCCCCGCCGCAGGAGCCCGCGCCGGCCGCCCCCGAGGGCCTCAGGCGCGAGGCACGACGCCGCGACGCCGCTGACGCCGCCAGCTCACGCCAAGCCCGCCCGTGCAGCCCCACCCGCGCTCCGCGCCCGCCCGCCGCGTCCCCGCCGCAGGAGCCCGCGCCGGGCCGCCCCCGAGGGCCTCAGGCGCGAGGGCACGACGCCGCGACGCCGCTGACGCCGCCAGCTCACGCCAAGCCCGCCCGTGCAGCCCCGCCCGCGCTCCGCGCCCGCCCGCCGAGCGCCCCGCCGCAGGAGCCCGCGCCGGGCCGCCCCGAGGGCCTCAGGCGCGAGGGCACGACGCCGCGACGCCGCTGACGCCGCCAGCTCACGCCAAGCCCGCCCGTGCAGCCCCGCCCGCGCTCCGCGCCCGCCCGCCGAGCGCCCCGCCGCAGGAGCCCGCGCCGGGCCGCCCCCGAGGGCCTCGGGCGCGAAGGACGACGTCGCGACGCCGCCGACGCCGCCAGCTCACGCCAAGCCTGCCCGTGCCCGTGCAGCCCCGCCCGCGCTCCGCGCCCGCCCGCCGCGTCCCCGCCGCAGGAGCCCGCGCCGGGCCGCCCCGAGGGCCTCAGGCGCGAGGGCACGACGCCGCGACGCCGCTGACGCCGCCAGCTCACGCCAAGCCCGCCCGTGCAGCCCCACCCGCGGTCCGCGCCAGGGCGGCGGCGCGCCTCGCCGGGCGGGCGGAGGCGCGGTGGCGGCGGCGCGCCTCACCGGGCGGGCGCAGACGCGGCGGCGGCGGGGCTCTCCGCTTGGGTGGAGGCGCGGCGGGCGGCGGCGCGGCTCGCCGCACGGGCGGGGCTCGGCGGGCGCGGCGGGCTCCCGCACGGGGCGGGGCGCGGCGGGCGGCAGCGCGGCTCGCCGCACGGGGCGGGGGCTCGGCGGGCGCGGCGTGGCTCGCTGAGCGGGGCGAAGGCGCGCGGGTGCGGCGCGCCTCGCCGCACGTGGCGAAGCGGGCCGCGGCGTGGCTCGCCGCACGGGGCGGAGGCTCGGCGGGTGGCGGCGGGCTCCCGGCACGGGGCGGGGCGCGGCGGCGGCGGCGGAGCTCGCCGCACGGGGCGGAGGCTCGGCGGGTGGCGGCGGGGCTCCCCGCACGGGGCGGGCGCGGCGGGCGCGGCGGAGCTCGCCGCACGGAGCGGAGGCTCGGCGGGCGGCGGCGCGGCTCGCCGCACGGGCGGGGCTCGGCGGGCGGCGGCGCGGCTTGCCGAGCGGGCGGAGGCGCGGCGGGTAGCGGCGCGCCTCGCCGCACGGGGCGCACGGGGCGGGGCGCGGCAGGCGGCGGCGGGGCTCGCCGCAGCCGCCCGCACGGGCGGGGGCGCGGCAGGCGGCGGCGGGGCTCGCCGCACGGGGCGGGGGCGCGGCGGGCGGGGGCAGGGCTAGCGGCACGGAGCGGGGGCTCTGCGGCTTCAAGGCTTGTTAGCGCGTCAGCATGTGTTGCTTTGATGTACTTCTTCATGGCTGCGCGACAGTGCGCACTGTGGCTCTGCAGAACAGAATCAGATGCACTCTTTCCCCGTTCGTGTCCGGATCCTAGAGCCTCGGAGCAAGCCACCAGAGGAGATTCACGCTTTAATAACTAAGTTAATTGACTAATATCTTATAATTATATGAGATGTGCTGGCCCACGGTGGGCGACATAGTGCCGCACTATCATGTTTCAGTCCACAAGCCGAAAGTACAACTAGCACTCGTGATGTTGTGACTCATGATCAGTGATCATGATCGAGATTGAACGTGCCGCACGTTCGCACAGGATGAAAATCGAACAGCATGATGTACATCCATTATCCTTTCATTTAAATCAGTGATTTCAGTGAGAATGCGACCAGGCAGCTTGCTCTAACATCGAGCCCGTGAAGAGCCCGTGCTGTGGCGCATGCGCAGGACCTGGGCTCGATCCTAGACAGCGAAACAATCAATTTACAAACGGTTTACAAGATTCTGCCACTAGGCAGAGCGGCGCGCGCCTTGTGCAGTCCTCTAGCATGAGTTTCTCCAGGTGGGGTCCGTGACAGACTCGGATCAAATCGAGCGTCCGGAGTCCAGGACGAGGCAGTCGTATGTCTGTGCACCGCACCAGCACTTCCATGAAGAAGAGAGCGAGATCCTGCGATACGGGCGCAAGCGCACCGGCACGCACGGCAGCGCGTCGTGGAATCTGTGTGGTGGGGTCGGTTCGAAGGCGCGTGGCCGAGCGAGCGACGCGCGACAGTGGCGCAAACTCCTGCAGTGTGTGCAATCTGCGTATGTGGTCAGTGCAGTCTCGCACGCCCGGCCCGGCGAACCGTGGGCTCTCAATGCGAACGTTGCGACTAGTACTCCGAGGCGCTTCCACCAGAAGCGGCGGCTCACGAACAGCGACTATCTCAGCGTGCACCTGCAGCTGCAGGGCGACCGCCACGCGCCGCGTGCGCCCGATTGACTGCTGACGCAAGCGCTGTTGCCCAGCTGCTACATTCGGTCGTCGGCTAGCTGTACCGTAGCCTGTACGGCAAAGGCTAACGGCACGGCTCGCAGCCCCGGGCCCAGGGTAGACTCAGCTGGTCCGGGGTATACGCAGACCCTCGCCAACGGCCAGTAGCCTCAAACAGCGGCTCAACTGCACCTAACCCGCGCTTGAGCAGCTTCTAGGGGCCTCTAGCTTGCTGTTGTGCATTGTTCTCGCGCAGGGAGGCCGCGGAAGCCGTGAATTACAGCTGGAGTTGGACAGACCAGGTCTGATGGCCTGTCTCCGGCGAGCTGCTGGGCGCTCATGCGCTTTGTGCTTCTCAGAGAGTTCCTAGACGTGGAAGGCATCCCCGTTGAGCGCCGGGCGGCTTTTTCCGCGGTCTCGCAAGGTTCGATCGGCCAGCCGCCGTGTAAGTCTTGCCGCCGGAGTGCTGCGGTCTTCACAAGTGCTCTCTGTGCTGAACATGTTGCGCAGGAGCGGTCGGTGGACGTGCGCTCGTCCGTTCCGTGGAATTCGTCCGCCGACAG